>PTEX01000026.1:3220503-3249001 GCA_003342815.1 Eudromia elegans
AAAAAAAAAAAAAAAAAAAAAAAAAAAGGAAAACACTGATAGTCCATTTTCTACATGGCTTATCCGAAAATATTTGGCAAGATTACTAATAACTTTTAAAACAATAAACAAGCATTACTGCATATGTTGGCTCTGTGGCTGACTGACTGGCATTTTCACCTATTCATAGCCTTATTTATATTTTCTTTCTTTTTTATTTATAAAAGAAGAATGATTGAACAGTTGACCTAGAACTATCAGAATCCTTAAAACAAAGATGGCTCTTATGAAAGAAAATTAACTCATATCCCTTATTATAATCGTTACAATAATCACTATTATAATCACTTTGCAGTGAACCAGCCTAGTAACAATTTCAGTGACAGCTTTACCAGAGAACATTGCTATGCGATGATCTCTGCAAAGATTAACAAGAAGATGACTGAATCACTGAAAACTGAACTAGTTTCCAGCAGTGCAGATGAATACAGCAGCACTTTAACAGTGAAAATAATGAACTGTGGATACCAAGTGACACTTCACAAGACCGTTTGGCAAGGTTTCATCTGGAAAGAGTGTGTGCCTGGAAGGGTAACCAGTAAGATGCAGTTCCCGATTCAGCCAGGCATTTGAGGACATGAATAGTCCCATTGAAGTCAAGGAGATTACTCACGTACTTGAAGTTAACCACCTATTTAAGTATCTTTCTTAAAAGGACGCCTACGCTTGCAGAACAGTAGTAGGAAACTGGTTTGCCAGAGACTGGCTGCAAATCAGCTTCTTAATGTTTGTTTGGAAAGTCTGTTAGCACTTTCCCATGAAAAGGTACATCTCTCCACCCAAACGAGTTGCCAGGATTGCTAGGGGCAAGTAGTTAAAACAGATAAAATATTAATTGCCTGGTTCTTTAGGACTGAGATGGGGCGTGGAATAACCTCTTTTCATTTTGCCTTGCATGCCAGAAGAGCCATTTTTTTTTTCTGGACTTGATTTTCTCCTATTCAAATCTTAAAGAGTATGCTTATTCCTCTAGCAAATCCTCCTCCTGGGAAGTGTTCTGAAGATGAAATTAAAGGAGACGTGCTGCTGGAACATTGCAAAATGTTATTCATATTTGTTGGTCTTAAATATGGTCAAAATATCCCCACAGCATTATTTAAGAAGTTTGAAATGGAGTTCTGACAACTGTCCGTGATTGGAATTTTCAGCTGAAATGAAATGGCAACTGAAAGGGAAGATGGTATTTTTGTTTTCATTTACCTGCATGTAGAGCAAAAAGAAGAGATTTCAATGCCCATGTTTTAGTATTAACTATGAAAATAATATGCTCCAAAAATAGACATTCTTTAAATGCTTTTTAAATCACAAAAAGAGGCACAGTGAGTCTTGTGTATAGAACAAAAATGACATAACCTTCATAGATAACTATCCAAGAAATGACCATAAATTGTTCTGAAAGGCTGCATTTTATACACAAAAAACTACAATATACAGAACCATCTTATTTAGTAGATCAGTTCAATATTTCCTTACTGGATGAAAATTGTAAGATGTAAAAGAAACTAAAGTATCTACAGCAGACAGCAGTATCTTGTCAAAAGGAAAAGCTAGATCTCAGTAAAAAATATGTAATTTAGTTAGTTTGGCTTTATTTTAATTCCTACTTTGAACTTCCCACATTACCAGAGGCAACTCATAAACTTTACTGCATTGTCCCATATCAAAAACTCGAAATTCTTTTTTTTTTTTTTTCTTTTTTTTGGCAAACCTTATACTGTCTCAATGACTCTGACAAAATAAAGCCTTGTTTTGAGTTTGGTGCCTACGAACTGCTGGAGTATAAGCAGATTGCTATCAAATTTAGGAATTACCTAAGCAATAGACTTCATCTTCTTATTTCTACTTTGGCTAATATTTAAACTGTGTTTTCTGTACAAACCAACAAATGGTAAAGTATTTAGTACAATTGTAAAATGAGAAGTGGATTCAATAGTGTTGTATTCCCATTTTTGCAGAGATCCTCTATCTGTCAGAACCACATGGTGTGGTTCTTCCTATGAAGAAAAAGGAAATGGGTTGTGTAAGAGAAGGGAAAAACATGCTATATCATTTTAAGAGATGCGTGAAATTATGTCTTCTGCATTCAGAACTAGCCCAGGAAAAGGAACCATGGCTTATCAATGAATGCCTCTGTGTACTCAGCTATGAGATCTACAATGATGGGCATGAGACAGGTTAAATAGAGCATTCAGCTCTCCATCTATTTGCTGTCTTTCCTCACTGCTCATATTTTACACTGTTGGTTCTCAATCAGTGTCTGGAATGAAGACTGAACCAGCATCTATTGCAATTCATGGCATTTTAGTACTTTCCTCCACCCCCATCACTCCTTGTCCTTGTCACTAAACAGCTGTCTCTGATATCATATGCATGCCAATAGCCCCTGAAGCTTTGCATTGAATAATCTGGCATTGATGGAAACGTGTGGACCTCTTCCAGGCCTGCCCGTTCCAGGCCTTTCTGTTCACAGAAAGCTGTGAGTTGATTTCTGAGAATATGGCTTCTCTCCAATAACATGTCAAATTTGTCAAAAATGTCTGACTGAAGTCCATTATTATCACACACTGGTGAAATGATTTGCCTGAAGGGGAAACAGAGCGTTAATAAAAGGAATGAATTGCACATTGTTCGCGACAGCCCGCGCTGGCTGAGTCCACCGCGTCCCGCGCATTCCAGCGGCCACCCTGGTCCTCTCTCTGCTTCATCGTCATCTCTGTAAGACTCCAAGAGTCAGCCCTAGATGGGTAGCAGAAAGCAGTCATTCCCGGGACGTCTCATGGAAAATGATTCCCAGGCTAGATCACATGCATCCCAGTCTTCAACTGTGGCAATCTTTGTATTGCCAATGAGTCTTCGGCAGGATGACATGGCAAAATTGGCATTTCGTTCTTTAAATATACCTGTCCTAATTTGAACATATAATATCAATTCAGAAATATGGAGAACACTGAATATAGTCTTCTTATTGTCCTATATTATGCTTATTTTGTGGTTAGCTTTCTAAGGGATGAGAGTATGTGCATGCCTTAATAGCCCTGCAAAATTTTTAAATTCTGTTCTGAGAAAAAAAAAAAAAAGTAATTTTTCTCTGCTTTTAAACCTTACATCTTTATCAACTAATAAGAACTTATAATAGTCTTACTAGAATTTGGTTGGCTTAAATCATGTAAGGAAGAGATGCAAAACTGCCTAATCTAATGTTTGTAAAATGAGAAAATCATTAAAATTAAGACAACATATGTTGTGTTGCAAAATGAAAAACCTTGATATTGGAATGACTTCCTCAGTAAATGGCTCAAAGTCTGACTTTCTACTGAGGAAATTAGAATATATATTAAATTATTTTACATATTCTTATTTTAAAAGTACAGAAATGTTATCATTATAAAACAGACATCCCCGCTTCAGCCATGGATCAGCATTGTTCAGTGAACATCTTTCAAACCAGGTACTTCATGAAAAGGCATTTTTGTTGTCTTTGATAGCCAAGTAATTGAAAACAGAGAAAATGGAAAATATTTGATATCCTAAAGCACAGATTAGTAGGTCTGGCCAAGCCCTTCAGAAAGAATAACAAAACAAAATAAAACCAACCAAACCAAACCAAAGCACTGAACCTTCACCTAGAAGAGTCTTCACAAGTCCTGTCTCAGAGCCTCTGCGTGCTGTAATGTTCAAATTCGCAGTCTATCACGGCTCCAGATGGCCTCCAGGACCTATGTTAGCACATCCTTCTTTAGGATCACAGGCCTGCTCGGGTTATTTAATATTATATCCTTCAGTTATGTAAAGGTCCCTGTTCATCAAATAACTACACTCCCTGAAGAGCTTACCTTCTCTCAAAGAAAATATTAAGGTAGTATATTGCCCATTATGACATCTAAGGGTATTTTCTGAATTTGAATTCTTTTGAGAGGAAAAAAATATGATAATTTTTCTAAAACTCTTTTGGCACTATCTTCCTTTTTTACATACACTCCTGCATAAATAATCATCAAAACATGTCTTCTCATGCCTGAAACTTATCCTCCTGAACTCTTGCCTGAAACTCTTTAGTTTCAAACTAATTAAACCCATAATATGTCAAGCAGAAACGATAGGAATGAAATCTAGAGAGTTGTATTATAAGTTTTTTTAAGGTAATTATTATTAAAAAATCTTCAATATGTCTTTTCTGAAAAAGAGGTTCTGAGAAAGAAATATGTTCTATGTGATGCCGAAAAGCAGTTGACAGCTTCCCATATGGCACGATGACTCATTTTGGAAATCTCTGTGCTGATATAAGCATGCTGAATGCAAGAAAGAAAGTGACCCAGCAATGACTTTGAGTAGCTTCATAGACTGAAGCAAATATTTACATTACTTCAGACATTGGAGAGACGGGATGGCACAAGGAAAGCCATGTTTGTCCTAAGGATTATGTTACTGTTTCAAACACAGCTTATGTGTGCATAAAGCAAGGAGCATTTTAATTACCCATCTCATCCCCTGCCATCAAAATATTCTTAGGATTACTCGGCCACGTAAACTGTGTGATTGTAAGTTGTCAGGAAATAGGGTCACTTGCTCCCTACAGCATAGGGATAGCCTTCCGAGCAAACAAAATGTTCAAATATAAATGCACAAAAAGTAAATGGAACTCTGTAATCTGATTATTTGTAGTATCACCTGGGAATTTCTTAATTTTACCCCATTGATTTTATTGACTAATATATAATAACTGGGAGAAGACTAATATTTCACTGGTCTCACAGATTTCTTAAATACAGTCAATACATCAGCCATGTACAAAGGCTTTGATACAACAATAATCAGTCAATGGACTCAGCAATGCTTAAAAACATGCAAGGAAGATTTGTGCTCTGCAATCCTCAGGTGAAGTAGGGACTAGACCTATTTGCTGAGAAGAATGCTTTTAAAAGAACTTTACAGGAATTGTTCATCTCATAAATAGTATTCTTTAGCATAGAAAAAATTATAAAAAATAGTTCTTGCTTTGTTTTGATTCTAAATATATTTATGAATCTAATTTAATCAGTGCCTGACGGAAAGGTCAAGTACAGATGGCATTGATCTCTAATTTATGTTAATGAAAAGCATATCTTTTAGGGAAAGATGCTCTTGTACTCTGTTTCTATAGCAAATTCATAGCTATTCTGAGAAAGACAAACTTGCTGTAACAGAGCAAATGTAAGTAACAAAGTCTCTTTCTTCTAGAAAGTGATGGATGTTTTCTGATCTCATTTTTACTGGGTATATGTTAGTTCTTTATAACAAAGACACATCTTTTAGGCTTCTTTCAGAAATGCAGTTGGCAACATTAAAATTACACAGGCTTTTTAGACAATTATTAAATGACTAAAATTACTAAAGAAAATCTCTTACTATCTTAGTAGATTATACAGGGATATATGAAATGCAACTACATGCTGTAACCAGACGTTATTTCAGATTGTACTTCCTCTGCCTCTGTTAACCAACTCTTTTTCCAAAAGTGAAATGCTGAGAAAGATTTTGAAATTTCAAACTTTCAAACGTAGCATGAAGACATCCACTTTTAAAAGGATACACTTCACACACACCCCCAAACAGAACAAATATATCAGATTCTTTCAGATTCTTTTTTTTTTTCTTTTCCTTTTTTCTTTTTATTCTGTTCTTTCTCAGTCTGCAGGATAGTGGTAGTGTGCCTTCCAAACAGGGGGACTTTGTTCAGCCTTTGGTTCCTAAGTTGGTTCCTTCTGGCTTGCTGATGGATCCAAACACTTCTGAGTTCCGTAGCCTCTCGCAGCATTTGTGGAAACGCGAACAGTCATGCTGCCTTAGATCAAAACTAGGCTTTGCAACTGACACTTCCCAAAGAATTTTAATTGCTTTAAGTGCAGTAAAACTTCACAGCTAGACTGTATTCACAGAATCCTGGAAGGATTCAGATGCAGATTTTTTCTCTCCTCTTGGATATTTTCTGAACCAAATAGCCTTCATTGGCTGGATGGTTTCTACTATTACGAGAGTGCAGTAATTTTAAACAGAGTGCATACTGAATCTACCTTTATGGATCATCCCTCACTACCTCTGAATTACACACCTTACATAGTGAGATGGCTTCCAAAGAAAGCTTCAGTGGCATGGAAAAAAAAATGGACAGCATGTTGCTCTGCTTCTGTGATTACAAAAATTGTATCAACACTTCCCATTATGTCAGCAAGCAAACAAAGTAAACCAGGAAGCAAAATGATAGAAAAAGAATAAGAACTTTCATTTTTCCACTTGTTTTTATTTGGGTTTTTTTACTTATTTTGTTTTTACTTTTACTTTATTTTTTCTTGTTTTTATTTTTTGTTTGGTTTTTTTTATTTACTTTACTTTTGGTTTTACTTGTTTTATTTGTTGCTTTTCTCCATATGTAACAGGAATGGCTTTGAAAAGTGCTTTGGGATGCTTCACGCAATACAACTAGAAACTGTTTTTAAGTTGTGTAAATCAGAAAGCAAAAGAGCTTCAATGAAATTCAAGAGGAACTTAGTTTTATGAAATTGTAGATGGCATTCAGATCACTGTTCATCGAAGACTTAGTAATCCAAGCAGACAAAAGTCAACCAAGTCAAGAAAAAACTGCAAAATTAAGTACTCATTGAGATTTTAAAATGTACTTTATATAGCATTATATGCTTTCCATTGTCTAGATAGTGAAGTTACAGTCCAGCTGTAAGATACTGGATTCAGTTCAGGAGATTCAGTTCAGGCTTCATGATTTGTCTTACTTGGAAGTTCAGGTTAAATGATAATGTTCTGTCAATGATATCTGTTAATGTAATTGAGATTTAAATTAAACCTAAAAACTTGAGGTTTTCATGCTTAAAAAACAGAAATGAAGGTATTCTTGTTCCTGGACATAAGCCGTCTCCTCTAACAGGCTTCTGGGATCTCTTTCCTTGTCAAATCTACTCTTTCTTCACTTGCAGCCAAGAAGTGTAAGGGGAAGGAAAGCCTCTAATGACATAAACCTTTTATTTCACCACTTTCAAAAGTAGGCCTCACTCTCTGCCAGCTTTTACTCTGATTTAAATGAACTTTCTTGCCATAATACTATAAATCTATGACTAGTGTAATTACTGTTCATCCAGTACTACAGCTATGAGTGGGTAGGTGACAGTTACAGTTCTGCATTGTCCTTGAAGTTATTTCAGGACAACTCTACATTTGAGAAGGTACGGTTTTTTTTTTTTTAATTTCCTTCATAGTAGAAAGAAAAAAGTGCTTCTTGGGCTACTGCTCAAAAATGCATTCAGAGAGGGAAAGACTATACACATTCATTACATTTTAGAAGGAGCATATACCTTGATGCTTAACTTGCATGCCAGACAATAAAGGTAGAAATTCTTTATTCACAATAGTCACAACTTGGACTAGTTTTGTTCCCTGTATTCAAGTAATAATAAATGAAAAACCTAGCCTGAATTCATAAATGACGTTTTATTTAATGACACACTGAAAGAGAAAATTTCCAAGCTTTTCCTTCAGACTATGCCCCACAGTTTTACTGAAGGTAAGGAAGAAAATAATGTGAAAATATTGAAGTCAGGACTGCATTGTCATTTGCAGGCTTGCTTCTGCTCTCTTTAAGCTATTTGATCACACAAGCTGCACTGAGAATCCTCACTCTTAGCAAACACATATTTCTTCCTAACTGGAAATGGTAAAGTTTTGCATTCTTTGAATGTAATTAGAGTGCTTATTCAAACTCTGTTTCATGTTATGTGTGTTCACATCAACTTTCATAACAACCACACAGATATTTATATTTAATAGTAAATTTATTATAAAATAGAACATAAAATCCAATTACAATCTTATTTTCAGGTTAGGTCAAGATCACTACAAATGCAACTATTTCTAATTATCTATGAGAAAAAAAAGTTATTTAAAAAACAAAGGTTCATTTAAAAGTCCATGAATCATAACAATATTGTTGAAATGTGCTTCTATAGGTTTGCTGTTATTACAAGAACAGATCAAGTCATCCTATAAATAGGAGACATTTGATCTCTCCTTAATCCCTGATTGGTGCAAATATTTCTTCACCAACTTCGGCTCTTCCAACAGACTGGACATTTCCCTACTGGAAAATAATTCCTTGCATTTCAACCTAGTGCATTCCAGCACTAATTTGTCATCTGAACACAGTTCTATGTTTTCACATATCATTACAAGATAAAGTGATTACTTGGAGATCCAGGTGGCAATCTTTTTGATCTTCCGAATTCTGTAATTATTTTAACATTTGAATACATTGCACTTGGATTTTTTTCTTCCTGAAGAACCTGCTATCACCAACAAATTTACTATAGCAAAGAGGAGGGGCCCAGGCTGCCCCCCTGTGCCCCATGCTCTAGGGGTGCCTGCTGGAGCAGGAGGTTGGACTAGACGATCTCTAGAGGTGCCTTCCAACCTCAACCATTCTGTGATTTTATAAGAGGGCTCACCCAACCTGGCTTACAGTTCAACCAGCTGTGGCAAGAAAAAAAAAAACAAAACAAACATACCAAAAAAGTGCTGGCAGATATGGATATAGACATGAAGTGCACCCGTAAGAGTTCCAAATTCCTACTTCTAGAACCTAGCTGTGCTAAACAAAAATCATCAGGATAATTTTAACAAATGGAATAGAGACTAACAAATGGAATATGAATTTTCGGAAGGAAATTGTGAGAGTTAACAGTCCATATGAATTTTTCCCTCCATATGAATGTTTTTATAATTAAGAAGATAAAACAGTCCATAAATGAACAAGTATATCAGATCATAAGAAGGTAAATTTAATGATCACTGGCAGGCCTAGCAGTGGGATTAAGAGGGGGGGGGAAAAAAAAAAAAAAAAAAAAGGTGCCAACAGCTTTATGAATGCAGAAGTATTCCTTTTACTATTTGTATTTAAATAAAATATTAATGTCCTAAGCAAGACATTACTCAGGACATGTGTTTTGTTTTTCAAATTATGCTGCTGAATTTTAAATGGACACAGACATTTTAAGAATAGTATTTCCAAAGCACAAATTGTCACTTCAATTTCTGACCTTTTCACCACCTTCTTCTTGATTGAGTCTGTACAACAAAACTCCACAGAAACATTCCTAGCAAAAGCAGAACCTTGTCTGGTCATATCCCAACATGAGCCATACTTTGACAGTTGCACGTACTTTATTCCCTCACATCATATAAAGCTCTTTCAAACAGGGAATCTGTATTTTAGAAGGCAAACACTGATATCTTCTGTGAAGGATTTTTCATGTCTTTATTGGAAATAAGAATACATTCAACATCTGCACCTATTAAGATCAGCACCTCTACTCAAGCTGGAAACAGTAAGATGGAAATTCACTTTTGTTTAATAAGAATAAACAAGAATGAAAGAAGTGTTGTTGAAGTGTATCTGATGCTTGTATTTCTGTACATTTGTGTTACACAGAAATCTCCTAAAAACCCCTTATAATATTACCACACAAAAACATCAGCCAGAGGAGTTTCAAGAGCCAGAGATTTTTCTAGAGAGCAATTGTTTCTATTTCCCTTCTAGATTCTTTTCATGATTCTTTGGATGTTTCTTAGATGAATGTACAGTGGTAATTTTCAATTGCACCATTAGATTAAAACAAGGTTCTGTTGGTAGAACAGCCAACAAAAGGCAGTAGGGCAACAGTTACTAATTGTACACTTAAAAAAACAACTTGCAAATGAAGGTTTATGTATGTGCAACAAAAATATAAAGGGACATGCTCTCTAGCAAGACACTTGCAAAATATTCCACACTGTCCACTTAAGTCACTCAGTTTCAAGATTAAAAAACAAATCAAGTGCTTAAACTATATTTTTAAAATAACTAAAATAGCTTTGCCAAGGATTTTGGCCCAGAAATCAAGGTAATAGAATTTGATATTTTGACTATGGAATGCCTCCCTCATTTTTTCCAGATATACACTGTGCCTATAAAAGCAGTAAGTTCAATGAAGACCAAAAGCAGAAAATACTGAAATGAAAAATGTTCTCATGCAGAGTTTGTAGTACTTGGACCTACAACTCCAGGACATTAGTTCAACTAAGAATTTACATTTAAGGTCATAAATGGACAAGTGTGATAAGAACATCCATGAAGAAAGAAACCTTAAACAGAAAGGTTTGGAAATGTTTTTACTCAAAGTGAAAACAGTTTAACTGGATCAAACATCATTGTTTACAAAAGGCAATATTATTTTAGAGGTCAAAATTCAGACTTAAGGCTGAATAAAGAGTCTCTGAAAAGGCAAAACCTGGTAACCAAGAAAATTTACCACAATATATGGTTATTAGAAGACATTTTATTGCCAATAAGTACAAAATTAACACTCATTTCCTTATGCTTTGTTTTAAAGCTAAAGTTTTTCCTTCACCACTTCTAAAAACTCAGCATTATAAAAACATTGAACAAGAAAAATTGCAACAATAAATTAAGAGAAAGAAAAGTAGAGGAGGAGAGAAGATAACTCACCTAGTAGAAAATGTGTTAGAAGCAACAGAAAAGTTCTAAAATGGAATCAAAGTATGTTTTCCTTCCCAAATGAATTTTGGGCTTTTTTTTTATTGTACTTGAGATAAAGTAGCAGCAAAGAAAAAGGATAAATATGAGTGCACATGTGTGTCCCACTGAAACTAGCTTTTATTAGCCAAAACAGTAGTACTCATCCGAATCAATTTTGGGATGCTTATGCAGGGGCTGCGAGTCCTCTAGAAGAGAGGAATCACTGAATTGGTCCATATCTGATGGGGTCTGGTGACCAGGTACATCATCCACTAACGTGTCCAAATAACTCCCCACAGATATTCCATCTAGTCCATCACTACAGTCTTGCAAACTGTTGCAGCTGCCCTGGAGAGATGTGTCCTGACTTTCCAGCAAGCTGCACAGGCTGCCACTCAAACTGCTGCCTCTGCTGGCAATAGCTTTCTCTTCAATCATCCACTTGATAGACTCAATACTTTCATTGATGATGAGTAGCTGGCGCATAAGCTTGACATCAGTGGCTCGGAGATTAACCTACAAGGCAAAAGTGATTAAAAATGTTACCCAGTTTTCTCAAGCAAACTTCAAATAGTAGGCTAGATGCAATGAATGATTTTGTCATTCCATAGCTGAAAACTAACTACACATTAAAAGAAACACTGAAAATTTGAAAGACACAACTGAATACCAAATGCACAGTAAGCATAAAGCCCTTTGCTGTGACTTAATTGGGCTGCTGATGCACATACACAGACTTTATATGGTAAAGCACACTGGGCTATTACAGAACTTAATTCTACAGGAAAATCTACAAAGGCAGTTGTGCTTTAGTTAACAGATAGCCTTAGCAAGATACTGCTTTCCCCTGATTTCCACAGTAGAACACTTACAGATGAAACACTTAGGCCCCACCTTTCTGTTATTTTACACATGACACAGGGTGACTGCTAGCAAAGAAATTTTGTGGAACCTCCTATTTACCACACAGAACTAGTGACAGTACTGAAAATGTAACTGGAAAAACTGACCGTGATTCAAGGTTTGCCTACATGGTCAGCTATAGTCAGTAGAAAGCTACTCCCATCCAAAGTGCAAGCTTGTGAAACAAGGTTAGCTCTTTTCTGGAAGCTCTGCCAGTGTGTCTGAACTGAATTCTCATCAGATAATTTGTGACTTAAGTCTGCAGACCCTTCTTACAGCTCCTCAGTACTTAGTGTTTGACATGACCACCCAGTCTCCTCATATCAGAGGTCAAAGTAGGCCTAGAGAAATAGTTCTGATATAGTAGCAACATTGCACATGCATGGTTGAAAATGTTGACAGAAGTCATGTAACTACAAAATATTTTCATATATATATATATGACTTGAACGTATTACTTGATAGAAAATTTGTATGTCAA
This sequence comes from Eudromia elegans, assembly GCA_003342815.1. Classification (NCBI taxonomy): domain Eukaryota; kingdom Metazoa; phylum Chordata; class Aves; order Tinamiformes; family Tinamidae; genus Eudromia; species Eudromia elegans. Next base: position 3,232,482 of record PTEX01000026.1, read on the forward strand.
TGTCTGATACAAAGCATATCCTAAATGCCTTGCCTAACTTCTAAGTTAAGGCATTAGTGCCTTAACTTTTAGATTGATTCAAAAACCAAAATTGAATTTATTTACTCTACCAAGCAATAAGGGGGAAAGTAAATCATATCTGTTATGTCACAAAACAGACATTTTATGATCTCTTCCAAGCCTTATGTATCAATATTACACATAAATATAGCACCTGTATTGTTCATTCATGCTGGACTGGAATTAAATTTATATTCTGAGGAAGCAAGTGCTCTATCTTATTTTGCCAAGAGAACTATTTGGACCTGGTTCTTTCCATACTTTAATGCCAAATTCTTCTCAATATCCTACATTATGCAGACCTGACACAGATGTTAAAGATTATTTATTCTATTTGTTAGATATTTTAAAAGATATTTCAAGCTTTGCTAGGACCGGACTGTCCTAGCAGTCATCTATCTCTTATGTGTGTTCCCAGTCTCCTCTCCTCGCCACAGAAATAAATTTTGAATCATCCTTATTCAGTATCACAGGACTTCGTTGATTTGATACTGTGTGAAATAGCATTACCATACACGGCTTTAATAAATCTGTGCATCTATAACCATTCCACATGCAAGAGTTTGGAAGTACACTGACCATTTCCCAACTCTCCCACTCAAGCCTCCACTCCCATTCCTACCCATAAATCACTATACATCATTTACTCAGCAACTAGGCTGATATTGTGACAGCAGCAAACCACCCCAGTTCTCATCCACAACTTCAGCATATGCAAGTTTGGGAACACCAATTTCCCAAAAGGCAACAGTAATTTCCCAAAAGGGTGACTAAGGGTATGAATAACAGAGATGGCACCAACAAGCCACTAAGGAAGCAGCCACTTTCAGATAAAGGGTATAACTCATGTATTGCAGACTTGGTTCACAGGAAACCATTTCTTGTTCTATATACACCCACAGCTTCAAAATTTCTGCAGAACAGCATTATGAGTAATTCTTTGCATTCCTGCTGACTCGGGTCCTCCTCCAAGCTGCCAAGTCATAAGGTTCTGTTATGAAGAATGTTTTCCCTAAAACAAGTACTAGAAAGTGGTCCACCAAGTGTCATCCTTTAACAAGGTTGACTCCATCGTCTGCTTGATAACATAAAAATGCTACTATGGCATTTCTTGCCTCTTATCTACTTCATTCCAGAGACAATCACATCAGTGTCTGCTCACTTGTGTAGCTGCAACCAGCATAACTGTTGGGGAAGATGATTCAATTAAAATGACTAAACACAATATAAACTCATCATGCTTGACAGCTCCATTTGTTGTGCACAGTACCAGGTGCAATTCAGAAATAATAAGAGTGATTCATGTCTAATATAGGTATTTCAGAACAGCTTTTTCAGCTGTTTTTTTGAGTTAAAAGTAGAGCACAACATCATTATGGATAAGATATGTGTACATATCAGTTCTCAAACTTGTACCACACATTAGAAAGGACTTTTGGTGAGACAGAAAAAAATCTGGCTATAAGCTAGCTTTTATATTCTTCAGCTTTTAGTCTGTGCAGTCTCAACAGTGCAGATCCCAGTAAGCATCTTAAACATTCAGCAGCAAGTAGCTACTCATGGCAAGAGGAATAATGAAACTGTAGTAGCAGTGAGCTCCTTTTTAATGGGAAATACAAAACTTAGGTGTATTATGTGTAATTGTACAAAACAGACTCATTTTCGTGCACAATAAGATCTGTCACCTGGAAGGCATGGCTGGCCTAAACACCTCCCTCTGTTCACCCTCTTACAGTGGCTGATCTAATGAGGTATTTCTACCTGTCACCACAAGCCTTGCTTGTTGTCTTCCATAATCACAGTTGCAATAACAGCATCACACATGCAAGTCAGCACTGAGCACTGTAACTCAGAGAACATAAACCACACACACATGTAGGTACATCCATACATAGAGGTATTTCAAAATATTTCTACATGCAAAACATTTCCAAAAAAGACTTTATTTAGGCTAACTACCTTGGAATAAAATTCTTAATGTCTAAAGCTGTTAAAAAGAGACAAACTTCCTGACAGTCATCTCCAACAGCCACTGGGTCACCCAAACCAACCAACTGTCCTTACCCTGGCTCTTCCACTAGGATCAAGCTTGTACTTTATCTGTTCAGACAATAGGCAGAATAAACTTCTGTAGTCTTACTCTACATTTTGCAGATGTAACTTCCAATCAAGTTAAAGACAGTAGGTTCTCTTTCCAACAAAAATATGGCAGAACTAAAAATTCCATTCAGTACAATCTTTTGATCTGTCAAAGACATCTGAAACACTAGTTTCTTTCTGCAGTTTGGCTTCCTTTAGATTCCTAGGATCACATGATTTCTTTCTCTTCTTTTAACTACAGGAAAGCTGCAGGGATATTAACAGTAACTATAAAAATGTGGTCTGTGGAAAAGATATTCCAAAGTTTATGTAAAAGATATTAGCTTCATATTTTCCTCAACACCTGTATGTGTGTGATGTAACGTGCCCAATAGTAAAGGGAAAGGAAATGAACAAGCCTGTAGAAAAGTATTTCCTGCACGACAAATCATTTAGCCAGAGCACAGTAAAATAAGTCACTGAAAGACAAGAAATCTAAACTTACAGTCTATTGAGCTCAGGAAGTGATTTAATTCATAGATGGGATACACCACGTAGTATCCCTAGTGGATACTTACACCAGGATATCAAGAACCGCAACACTGATCTAGCGATGGATGGTGTAGGATCTGCATTTCTGGAGCACTATGAGTTCAGACAGGTTCTCCACAAGAAACAGAAGCTGGAAAGAAGCAGCAGCAAAACATGGTGCCTCAGTGGCAGCAGCCCAGAGGTGAAGAGCATGAGCAGTCTTGCAGGAGGGAATGAACACATGGAGATGTTAGAAGAAATGGCAACTGCAGCCATGGTTGCATCTACAACCATACCAACCTATGTCGACCACTTTCCAAACACAATTTTAAATGAGGTCAGTCTTTCCATGCCAAACAAGCTTGTGTAATCAAAACAGTTCATGATGTTACTGGTGTTTTCCTTTTTCTAGGGCGTGTCAGACAGACAGCTTTCCATTTTCTCGTGCTATTTCTTCTATTTTCCATGTTATTCAGTGTTAGTCAGCTTTATGTTCACTCTCCTATTTCTATCTCCCCATTCTCTTGTTTTAAAGGCAGATTACCAAAGTTTAATAGAATAATGAATTCCACAAACTCCACAAATAATAAAAAAATCCAATAGAATTTGTTTTAAAACATAATAAATATTTTTCTTCATAAAACCAAGTTTACTCTACTTTCTTCCAAGTATCACTTTTCCTATTACAAACTGTATCAATACAAAAAAAACTAAAAACAATTATTTCCAAGGAAAGTGGTGAAAGTGTGAAAAATAAAATAAATGGTCACTGCCAAAGTGAAATTATTTGAGAAAATACAGTTTTTTCAGATGAAGATGTAGTGAGCAGCTACAAATCACATATGAAGCTCACAGTGATGCACCACCAACGAGCACTCTAGATTACATGCCAACTAGTAAACAGACCCTAGGCAACTGATTTAAAGTGCCAAACTCAAAGCATGTGAATACAAGCATAGCTTGATTGAAGTCACTGGGTTAACTACTTATATAACAAGGATTGGTGTGGTCACACAAATATGCTTTGTTTATTAAGCAACAGCCATAAAACATGAAAAGCATCACTTGCATGTTAAGGGAGAAGGGTAATTCAACATCACAGAGTAAAGAAATACTCCATTTTACATTTGTTTAAAACAAATCTGCCAGTAACAAATGAAAAGAGTCAAAATTATAACTATGGGATGCTGAATGGAAAAAGGATAGGTTGTGTATACACTTCATCTTAGTTTAATTAGTACATAAGCACATTCAAAAGTACTACCTACTCCAACACTGCCACATTCCATCAGAAAGTTTAGGTCGTTTTATTTAAATAACTAAGCCACTCCAGGCAACGATATTTCAGGATCAAGAAGAAAAGGCAGTGTCTGGTGTGACTTCTGAATACGAACACAATCTTCAGCATCATCTGTCAGAAAGCCAGAGCATGTTTACACAACAGAGAGCAAGAACACAGGTTATTTACCCATCTGTAGCTAGAAGGGGCCCTCCACCTACCAGAAATATCACAACTGACTGCAGGGAAACCTCTCATCCATTTCACCGCAAAGCCAACCGACTTAGATTAATTCATGCTTTGCAGAAATTCCTGCTAACCAAATCAACTCAACGTTGTGAGCACCTCAATTCATCATTTTCTTAATATACATCTACGTTGGGAAGAGTCACCAGAGTCACTAATGGGGGGTAGCAAGCCCTGGGTTTCTGCTCCAAGTGATTTACCTCACACAGACTTATGTAAAACAGACACTTGCTGTGAATTAAGTCAGAGAAAATACATAGATCAATAGTTTTCTTTTGAACTTCAATTACCCTTCAGCACAGTTTTGTATTGTATATTTGTATTGTATATTGCTGAGGCACTTTTCACATTTATTTCATTTTTCCTAGGCTTTCAATGATCTTCCAAGAATGAGAGTGCACATAGGAAAGCTACATTTATGGGATGTATAGCTGATGTGTAATTGCAGTTTGCTGATACTCTGAGCAAAATGCATTGACCTTTCTCATTTGCATTTCCATAATGACTCAATAAAAACAACTTTCTGGCAAGTCACAGATGTCTTGAACTTACTTCTCAAGTCAGTCTTGAACTTACTTGTCTTCTTCAGCACTAGAGATTATTATTTATAGTAAGAGAAGAATTTAAGAACACATTTCAAGGGAAATTGAACCTTTGGACATCTCATTCCTCTTGAAAACTCAGATGGCATTTACTACATTCACTTAAACTCTTGCTGAAAATGAGTGGTCATTAATCTCCAGTTTCTGTCTGCTCCCTTGACCTTGTTAGTTTGAAGAGAGGCTCTTGCCTGACCACAGTGTCTTTTCAATCTGCTGCATTTCCAAAGCAACCCTGCACTGAATGCTTATCACAAATACTTCTACAGTTCTTTCTACAGAACTTGGTAGCAGCATAACAAAGTTGTAAACAGTACTCTTTTTTTTTTCACTAGGAAAGAGAGACAGTAAAGAAGAAAAAAAGAACTAGTAAAAGTTTCTGCAAGCAGAACTCTACCCAGTGTCAGAGAAAGAAAAAGCACATACAAAAGTCACAAAACCAACCAGTCTTTAACTGAAGTAAGGATGTGAGTAGGTCAAAAGACACTTCCAAAATAATCATGAGGCTGAGCAAACTGTGAAACAGCAAGTTAGCTCAGTGATCATAGAATCTTTTAATGAATAGGCTTCACATTTTTTTGCAGATATAAGAACAAAATATTGTGTCAGGATGGCTACAGGCTGGTATAGCAAATTATAATATTAGTGATTCACATTTCCCTTTCATCACTCCTATTTTAGCGTACTCTTTCTATATGCACTAATTGATCCCCTTCAGACTTGACAAGAACACACACCCTTGACCCCACCAAGTTGTGTTATTTCTGTAATCAAAAGGTGGATCTCAAGGTCTTTTCTTCCTCCTCCCTTGCATTTACATGATTCTTTTCTGGCAAAGATATGTGGGAGATCTGCCATTTCCATTAATACCTAGCAACATCTGGATGACTTAGATGAATAATTCATTCAGTAGAGTACGAAGATTTTTTTTAACATTATACTGTTTGAGTTATCCTGTGTGCTGAAGTATGATATAAGATTCTCAGAGGAAAATAATTTTGCTTTTATTTTTCTTCTTACTGTAGGGAAAAAAAAGAAACTAAACTTAAATATCATGATGGCCACTACTGGAGTGAAAACAGTGCATACACACTGTCTATAAAAGCTATATACAGCAAACAGTGGCTAAGAATAAAAGCTAGCTATTTAAATCCCTATTTATTCCTCCTCCCCAAATAAAATAAGACAATTAGCTCTTAAAATACTGAAAGACCACAGAATTTAAAGTAGTAAATTTCCATCTGCAAAAGAATGAATAAATACAATAGGAAACAACTAACTACTTTAAAGCACAATTGAACAAACACTGAAAGAGAGGTGAGCAGTTGTTTGAGTGGAAAGTTTCTAATGCATTATTAAAATTTTTATGAACACTTCTAAATATCACACAGTGCTATTCTAAAAGCAACATCTGACCTTAAAAGCATACCTCCTATGACACAGGAGAAAACATCCAGGAAAATCCATAATATGGACCCAGGCACTCTGGTATATGTGGTAACACCACCACAAGCATTCAGGTCAATACGGAGCAGCGTCAGGAAATGACTGCTGATGTGAAAAATCATTACAGTAAATGGTCCACCACAGAATCACTAGGATGCATCCGGGCTCAGCCAAAACATGGGACCGTGCAATGCTTCACTATGAGAAGTGGGCAGCACCAAGGTTCAAGAGCATATGTAGATTTATTTCTGTAGATTTTAAATATAGCAGGCTTAACTCACTGTGTTACATAAGTCTGTCTTGACCTAATCATGCTCTTAAAAAGGTATGTTGAAATACTGCAGAAAATATCTGTTGGTTTCTCAATTAGGCTAGGTGAACGAGGACTCCAGCCTTGCTCATCCCTCTAAATCTAATTGGTTTAAATATTAACACTGTGCAAGTATGATCACAACGAAGGAACAACAGAAGAGAAAGATAACAGGTACTGCTTACAAATATATCCAAAGTGTGATGCTTTTCCCTACACAAGTGATCTTTCACTTCTTAATGTGTAGGGGAGTTAAAAAAATGGTATTTGTTTTATTCATGCCAGAATTAAGACATAAAAATGTTGGTCACTGGAGATAACTCTGAAAACTCTTGAAACTCAAGTCTAGTTTCACAACAGGACTAGAATGACACCTAAGATTCAAAAAAACAAAATAAAAAAAAAAAATCAAATCTTTGTCCGAATCTCCCCTGAGTTCAAAGTGGGATTCTGTTAACAATAATCCTGTGTCCCTGGAGATGAGCCTATTAAAAGATTGCTTTTAGTTTTTAATTTTTACAACCCAATCTTTACCAGCTGCAAACTCTCATCCTAGTTATTGAAAGTTGACTGAATAAGAAAAAAAAGAGGAACTTCAAGCCAACCCCATAATTACTTTTTAAACTCCTATTAGCACTACTTTAATGGAGAGTTATAAAGTGATATGATGATACCACCATTTCCTCTGTAAGAAAGGGGGGAAATAAGGTACTAATGCTAATAAAAGTGTTTTCAAACTCAGTGAATAAAAACACTCAATATCTTATCAAATAAGTCTTTTCAAAAAGAACTGCTGAGACCATTAAAAGGTGAATACTTTTCAGATGCAGGGGGTGGGATACCTTTATTTTTAATGAAAGTTTCATCCAAATCTCCCCCTCAATCTAATCAACCTTCTTTCAAGGTACTGTCCATATGGAGGATTTGTATCTCTCAGACTGTACTAGCAAATTCAAGCCAAAGAAATTAACTTATTTTAAGTCTTTCAAACAAAAACTCTCCCCTAAACTTACATCTTTCTCCTTCATTACAAAACCAATACGAAACAAACAAAAATAAAGAACCAGCTGGTAGTCAACTTGCATTTTTGAATCTCAAAAGTCTAGAAGGCAACAGGAAGCTAGTGACATTTCTAGCAAGCTGAAATCCTGAGTTTGGCCTGTAAGAATGACTAAGCAGACTACAACAGTTTGGGACATTTTTCATATAGAGAGCTAGCAGAACACACTTAACACTCTTAGAGCACACCTAAATTTTCCATTTTTGCAGGTCATAAAGACATGATTATCCAGGCAAACTAAAAGTATTTGCTAAAACTTAAACTGAAATTCTACACAGAAGACAGCAACAGCAATAAATCATGAACTACAAACTTTCAGGAAAAACAGGCACTCTGTACACCAAATCTTCCACATCATTTCATCCTTCTTCTGATTAATACGTATTGTTCGTCCTACCTTGTGTGGATCTCATTTTCTCCTACACCATTTTGCTCCTCCCCACCCCTTTTTTTAATATAAAAACCTCTTAGTAAGAACTTCTGTACAGCACAGTACTGGGACACCATCATTTTACTGTGGCTCATTATAGACTATTCATCACTAAACCCACTTCCACTGGCCTGAGTAGACCACGCCAGAGGGTGGTGCTGCCATTGAGGGGAATCTAGACAGGATGGAGAGGAAACTCACAAGGTTCAACAAGGACAAGTGCAGGGCCCTGCCCTGGGCAGGAATAACTCCAGGCCCCAGGACAGATTAAGGACTGACCTGCTGTAAAGCAGCTCTGGGGAGAGGGATCTGGGTGTCCTGGTTGACAAGTTGACCATGAGGCAGCAATGTGCCCTCGTGGTCAAGAAGGTGAATGGAATCCTGGCTGCATCAGGAGGAGAGTTACCAGCAGATTGAGGGAAGGGATCCTGCCCCACTGCTCAGCCCAGGTGAGGCCCCACCAGGAGTACTGAGTGCAGATTTGGGCTCCTCAGGGCAAGAGGGACACGGAGCTGCTAGACAGTCCAGTGTAGAGCAATGAGGATGATTAAGGGCATCCACCTTACGAGGAAAAACTAAGTGAGCTGGGCCTGTTTAGCCTGGAGAAGAAAAGACTGAGAGGGGATCTGATCAACATGTACAAATATCTGAGGGGAGAAATGTAAAGAGGATGGGGCCAAACTCTTCTCTGTGGTGGTCAGGGACAGAACAAGAGGTAATAGGTATAAGTTGAAACCCAGGCAGTTCCATGTCCACATGAGGAAGAACTTTCCTGTGAGGGTGCCAGAGCCCTGGAACAGGCTGCCTGGAGAGGCTGTGGAGTCTCCTTCTCTGGAGATCTTCCAAATCCGCCTGGATGCCACCCTGTGCCCCATGCTCTAGGGGTCCCTGCTGGAGCAGGGGAGTTGGACAAAGGATCTCTAGAGATCCCTTTCAACCTCAACCATTCTGTGATTTTGGGAGGAGAATCCAGAAATCCATGTGGATCCAGAATCCACAGAAAAAGAATAGCCCAAACACCATATTGTAGTCATGATCCAGACAAAATTTTTCCCAGAAATGGCAGGACTGCCATTTTGCTTTGTTGGGACTGCTGCTGGTACCTGACATTTGCCTGAGGCAAATACAACTGGGGCTCCATGGGCTGGATCCACTGTTCCAAGGACAGATCACTCTCCCAGGACACAAAGGGAGCAAGGGGGCACAGAGTACACTGGCATTTCACACTGAACCAAATCAATGCTGTTTCAGCATGTGAATAGTGTCATTATTCTTTTTCGGAAAGGGTTTCTCCTCTGCTCTTGCAAGTCTTGGAGATTTTTCCTAAAGACTGCTGAACACTGAACATTCTGCATGACACTGCTTGTGATGAAGGTATTTCAGTGCAAGGGCAAATTCTCCTAAGATATATGGTTAAACCAGCTGATTCATGATTGCAGTGGCTAACCCCCATTTTCAAGTAGGCTTCTCATCTTCCTATATGGTTCTGTGAAGCCCAGCACAGTCCAAGTCTAAACTTGCAAGGGCTCCCAGCATGAGTATCCAGATATGAAAACCCAAGGTTTTATATATATCTATCCGAATATGGTTATTTTGAAGAGCTTCCTGATCAAGGAAAGTATTCGTCAATCCTTAAGTACACAAAAAGCACTGCACTATCATTCTTTTATCTAAATATATTTTTGGCTTTGTCCAACACAGAAAATAATCTTTACTAGTATACAAACTTAAAAAACAAAGTCAGCTTGCAGAATGGTTCAAACAGGCATTCTGTAGGGTCTTCTAAGCTTATTTGTTAGCCTTCTCCTAGAAGGCATTATAAGTATTCACTTTGTTAGATTTTTGTACAGGTAGAGAACTGATGCAGGTCCTACTTTTGTACGTACAAAAATGCTTCACATCTTTATCTTGTAATTAGAACTGGAGCAGTCAGGCCCTGAAAACACATACATATATGTATATAGCACAATATAGTTGTTCTTTTTCTACCTTGGGGTCAAAACATGGAATTTCGGCTATGTTCAATCTTTTGTTACATTGATTTTTGGATGTGTATCTCCTTAGAGAGAGGACACAGTTAAAGCAGAAATGTAGTAATATTTCTTCTGGGAACATTTTAGTCATGAATGCATCTGGTTTCTAATAACAGTGAAAATTTTAAGTTAAGCCAGCGCAGTGTTTATAGAAACTAAACCTTCCAATAGTTAAACAGCAATTTAACATTGCTTTACTGGCACTAAATTCTTTCACCTCACCTGGCACAGTACCCAGCTGGGCCATACAGTACTGAGGAATTTATTTCACAGCAAACAACATTCAGCTATCTTTCCATATCCATTTAGCTCGCTTGTGCTTCCTGTTAATTAACAAATGTGTCATGTCATTCCTATGACAAGCCATAAGCATTATGAATTTCCAGGTAGGTAGGGAGAAGGATTTGACTGCTTAGTACTGGGCTGCATGGCTGTATCTCTCACTCTCCTCATTATACTGGTGGAAGCCCGGGGAGAAGCTGTGTAGTCCAACAAAGCATAGCAGTTAACCTGAGCACCTGCTATATACATATATATACATATATATACATATAAAATACATATACCTTTTTTCTATATTCTCAGATTTTTTCTATATTCTCTTACTTCCTTATAGGAAAAGAGTAAAACCTCCTTCAGAGCAACTCTGAGGAGGGGAATCCTCAACCACGTTTTTCATCATATGATGACCCTTTACATAGAAAAGACAGACTGAACATCGCACACAGTATTTATGAAATAACTAATCATTCAAATCTGCTTCTGGATTTGTTAAAACTAATCTAATGTATAAATCTTCCAAAATTGCACAGGTCAGCTGGTTTACAGCACAATAAAACCTCTTCCAGTCAATGAATGCCTGAGTCAAGTATCTTGTGAAGCTGACAAACTACAAACTACACAGGTATGCTGTTGACTAGTTTTTCATATCTAAATGAATTAAAATGTCACAGGTTGCAGTAAAGAGCCCCCTGGTCACCTTGGGCCCAGTCCATCTCTCACCATGGACATACAGACATGGAAAGACATCCCTTGATAGCTAAGCTGTAGACAAGTACAACAGACATGTTAAAAAACACGAGAAAGGAAAATTTACTTCATTACATAAACCAAACCAATATCCGCCAACCCCAGTCACTTCACAAAACAGTGTTAAGACTCACAGTAGGCAACATCTTTAGTTATACCTTCATTTGACAGAGGCTGCTATATATCTGTGAATTCAACAACTGTCGAATTAAGCATTTTAGCCTTTTGTTTTCCAGATGTCTTCCTGCCATCTTCTACAGAAGAAAACAGCATAGCAATATGGATTACAGCATATCTATTTAAATGGAAACAAAGAAATACTGTTTGTCAGTTTCTAGCACTGCCACAGCTTGCCACAGACAAGCAAACAAAGTACCTGGCTCTAGGGATAGCAAGGTCACTCCAGCATCCACAAAACTCCACTAAGTTTTTTACATATTAAAATCAAGCTGAGACAGCACCACAGCTGCAAGGCAAGATTAGCTCATAAACAGCATTACCACAGCCATTGCAGGCACAGAAGATTTCCTACCTAGATCTATTTTGTAGCCATTCATCTGATAAGACCACAAGCTCTTCTCTCTAACTGTCAAGTACAAATGTGCAGGAAAATCCTATCTTCTTAATTAAAATAAAATAACTTCTTCCTTGAATTTTACCAGTTTTGCTTAGCTGAAATGACTAAGGTGTTTCCTCCCCTCCTCCCTTAGTGCTACAGTTGCCTTTGGCAATAGCTGAAGTTTTTTGATGAGAAGGATGGTATTTCAAAACTGTGCTAGAAAACAATCACAGGCCACAGGACAAGACATAACAGCTTAAGCTACCAACATCCAAGAAGGACACATGAAAAGTCTATAAGACTTTGTTATTTACTTTTTCTCCTCTAACAACCAGTTAACTAATCAGCCAAAGCCAGGTTGGGGTAATGCTGCCGTTCACAATCAGTTCTCATACTTCAATCCAAATTAAATATCTGATCTATACTATATCACAAGATTACAAACTCCTCCACAACAGCATGAAAATAACGTGGTACTAAAGTAAACTTTTTAGTGAGAACAAAAATTACAAGATTTTTCAGTGAAGTGTATTCCTTCTTAGCACCGTGAGGAGCCTTGCTTTAAAGATTCACTGAATAACCGCTCACCAAGAAACCAAGATTAATCAAACCCTCCTACTCAGCCTTGAAGCTTAGCCTGTGGTAATTTTATATTTAAGATTTTATCTATAATCAAGTTTTAAAGTAAAAATTCCAATTAATCTAATAGAAAACCATAATCTGATACACATCTCTGCACTGCTGACTAGACACACTGAACCAGATCTTGGCTTCAATTAAGTCAATTGATGTTATCATGTAGAACAAGTGAATGCAGCAGCCTGTACTCAGAGCAAGTGTTAAGGATGTTTCAAGATAAGCTGTTTACTTTTTTTAAAAGCTTCTGTTGAGAAGCTTATACAGGCAGACCCCCAAGTGTGTATCTCACAAATCTAAGTGAATTTGAAGTTGTTCAAACTTTCAAGAACTGAGTAGAATAGAATTACTCCACTCTCTAGCCTGTGTCTTCATTTAAAGGTTAATGAATATGCACAGGGATTAGGGAGGGGGAGAAAAAAATGGCAGTATAATGAACATATTTGCCTTAATTCCAGTCAGTACAAAGCACTACTAGTCCTGCTTCATTTTGTCTGTGCTCTGTTTTAATTAGCCTTTCAAAAACATCTACACCAAAATATCAAAGCAGAACTATTAGAGCAGGGCAGAGAAGAAAGGATTCAATTATTGACTGGCTATAGGCATACACCTTTGTCCACATGGCCTGAGTCTAATTCTGGCACATACAATTTCTTGGCAATAGGATTGTTTCCACTTCTTTAGCATCTCACCCTAAAAACTGCTTTTTTCAGAATACCAGTTTGGCCAGGTCAAAATTGTTAGCCATACTTGATCCTCAGAAGTCATTCAAAAACTTCTTTAAAAGCTTCGACATCAAGATAAATGCTCCAACACTGCTATTTCTCCCTATCTTCCAAAATGTAATAGACCTCTCTGTCTCAAACACTCTTAGGCAAAGTATACTACTCTTTTATTGTCCATAAGTTATACAGACTGTATTAAAAAAAAAAAAAAAAAAAAAAAAAAAAATTTGAGATGCAATAAAAACTTGATTGTGGAAAAATCTGTACTAGAGAGTCTTAAGGAAATTCTTACTTTGATTAGTTACAAAATTGTGAATCAGAGATGAGGTGGCAGCAGCAGTCCATGCTTCAGAATTAATGTCATTATTATTTACCGCAGTGTGTAACTGCCAATGTGTGTGTACTGAATGATGAACCCCCAGGCATGAGACACCAGAAGCAGGTTGCAGCTATCAGAAATTATGGACCCTCCCAATAGATGAACTTGCCTAAAATACCACGGGAGAGAGCAGTTTTACACTACTGATAGGATATATTTTCTATCTTCTTGTAAGAGGCACTCATCCCTTTCTAAGTTCACTAAAGCACAGTGGTACGACCCAGTACCACTGTCAGTGGGCAGTCACAGCTTGCTGCTCCTATGAGCTGATGCGCTTTTATGTCAGATATTTTCAGGATCCTGTGTAGTCCTCACCGCAGCTCAGATCACACACCCACAGTTTGGGTGGGAAAACTCAAGGTAGAGCTGGGGAAGGAGTTCTAGCCAAGGAGGCTCAGCCCTTAAGAAACATGACCCTTGGGTGTTTGTGCACGATGTGACCAACTCTGAGCAAAATGAGGCCCGGGGAAAAAGAACAGTACTCTTGGTTGGAAAAAATAAACTAAGGAAACAAGATGCAAGCCTGAGGCTTTGAGTCAGCAGACACAGGGTTTCCCCACATTGACCACTCACCTGTCAGGTGCTTTAGCTTACAGTCAAAAGCATCATTTCCAAGTCAAAGATGGGCATGATAGTGTGCTTATCTCTCAATAGGTTCCTGCAGCAGATGACACATGATAGGTAATCACTTCTGTAAGTCCTTTCATTCTCTTCCAAGCACATGGCATCTTGGTGAGGCACCCATGTCAAATCTTCTATCACCTAGCCTTTCCTCAAGACCATCCAGCAGATGTTGCTTAGTTCTTAAATTAAGCTTTGCTTTTTCATATGTTATATGGTTAGAAGAAAGGAACAACCTCCTTCAACTCTAAAGCACAAACTCAGCATTGTCAGGAAAGAAGATGGCGCTCTGTTTTTAAATGAGCAAAAATTCTACCTCCTTCCATTCCCGTACAATTGAATTTTCTCTGTTCACTGGGAAGATGACGTTTCCTATGAAAAGGCTTGATATTTCTTCCCAGGCATTGTAAAAAGATTGACATGGATTGCCTCATTCTCCAGTATCATGAGCTGTAAAGAGGAAATCAGATCACAGAGCACAGAGGTATCTTGTAACAGTCAAGAAGGGAAGAGCTCAAGGAACACAGTTAACAGTTTACAGCTTTGGGATCACTATGGTTAAATATAGTGGCAGGAGGTCAAAACATACTAATGAAATATCTATAATATATCTCTGTCGAGTTTAGCTGAAATTTGTCAATGCAAGCACAGTAACCAACAATAGTCGAAGAAAGGAGAAAAGCTGAGCTGCATAACTGCACAACTTGTATGAAGCCAAGTTAAAGACAAAAAAACCCATTCAGCTCAAACTATCTTAATTAACAATAAAAACTAAAATGAATGCATAAAGACCAAACTGATCAGCCTCACAGATCAAGGTACTGCTTACCAACCGCTAATATTTTCCATACACTGCTTGGAATGAGCCTGAATAATGTTGCTTTGCAAATGCTTATAAAAAGGCTCATCCCAAGTCTGAAGTGATCAAACAAAAAAGTACAGATGTGTCTATCTTAAGTTCAACGAGCAGGCTGCAGAAACTGGCAACTACAATATAGACAACCTGTTGTCTTCTAAACCTCTTATTTTGCCCTTTTTTGTATCTGTTTATTACTGAATCAGATATAAACTATTTTTCTTGATATTATAGACCTTTCCAAGTTTAATTACATGAAAATCATTAAATGATAAGCATATGAAATAGAGGTGAAATAAAGAAAAAAAGCTGTATAACAAGTTTTGACTGTTCTACGACTGATGTACAGAGAGCCCCGTGAGGCTAAAAAACTCCTTGCATTCAGACTAATGCAGATCAGACCTGAAGATTAATTTATCTGCTTGTTTCGGTCAGAAAAGGGAAGGCAAGCTCATAAAAACACCTTTAAATCAAACCACATGCCCAAACTTCCACTGTATTAAGAAACGGTGTAACATCCACCTGAGGGACAAATACTGCTCTTACACCGAAGAAGTAAGACTGCAGGAGTGTTAGAGACTGAGGAAGAACGTCAGGATCCTCAGGAGCAAGGAGAATCGATCAGCGATGTTAAGGACTGCAGCGAAGAACCAAAAATGACGGTTCACTTTTAAGGTTTGTATTAGGAAAAAGAGCTGAGAGCACAGAGGAAGATGTTGATAGAGCACCTCTGCTCCACCTTTTGGGAAGTGCAGTTACCGGAGCAGCAGCTTGGCTGGCACATGCAGAACAGCAGCCAAATGGCAGAGGATCTATGGAGAACTCCCTACAGCGCACAGGCAATGATGCCAGCTATGGAGGAGGGCAAGTCAGACATCAAATACAGGAGTGTCCAAACACATGAAAGACGCATGGAAGTGTCCACAGTGCAGGTAGCAAGAAGAAGAGACATGACCATCATGACATGAATTTTCAAGTGTGAAATAAGCGCAGATGGGCCCAGTGTGGAAGTAAGAAGCAGTGAGGGCAACTGTTTTTATGGTGTTGTTCCTGGGAAGGCCCAGCTTTGCCTACACATTCGTGTGGAGCACCTTTTTGTCTTCTTTCCTACTTTGTTCTCTTTGCACTCCACTGCCTGCGGCACGCTTACGTTACGCTCTACACACGGGTCACTTAGCAAACCCCATGCAAGACTAAAGCCCAGAACCCAACCACGACAGGCACAGGTAGCAGGGCGCTCACGCTGCTGCAGCTTTCCCACCCGGCTTGCCCGGGCCTCGAGCGCCGCTCCACACGCTGGCCGCAGCACGACGCACCCTAGCAGCATCCCGCAGGCACCAGGGCCACCAGCGCCCGGGTGCGTCCCCAGACAGGGGTGCCCCAAGGGCCGCACAGTGCCCGCGGTCCCGGCTCCACGAGAGCAGCTTCGCTCCGCAGGCAGCCGGCAGTGGACGCTCCCGTTAAACCCACACCGCACCCAAGAGAAGCGGGGCCAGCACTCGGCACCACCAGAGGTTAGCTCCTCGCGGGGCAGCGCACACGAGGCGGCAGCGCCGGCACCTGCTCGGGCCGGGCGCGCGGCCGGGGCCGCACTCACCATCTCCTGCCGCAGGAGCAGCACCTGGCTCTCGAGGCGCGCGGC
>PTEX01000026.1:3249336-3353992 GCA_003342815.1 Eudromia elegans
CGCCCCGCCCGCGCCTTCCCCGCCTCCCGCGGGGTGTGGGCGGACGAGTGAAATTAAATAAATAAGTAAGAGCCGAGTAACTTCCAGCTCTCCCGGGCTCCGCCATCCCACGGAGCGCAGGGCCAGTGTAACTCTAACTGCGCCAGCAGGCGGGTTGGCACCCCCCTCGCTCCCCCAAATTGTTATTATTGTATTTATTTATAAAATAAATCCACCTTCATTTATTTCTCTTCGAAGAATGAAGCCTGTGGCTGGTGTGGCTCGTGTGGGCTGCAGCGCGGGATGTGCCCCGTGTGCCCCGTCCCCGGGGTATTGCTGCGATGTGCCAGGGCAGCAACAGGGCAACAACAACAACAACAAAAAGGGCATTTTCAGGCATAAAAGCGTGGGTGCGAGCGGTCACGCACGGCGCTCTGGCTCGCTCGGGGTCAGATCAGCCTTTCTGTGAGAAAGCAGAGACGGCAGCAGCTTTGCCCACCAAACCCGAGCCCAGCACGGGCCCAGGCAGAGGCCAAGGGTCTATTGTGTGCAAGGCCCTGGGCAAGTTTGCAAATTAATACTGATTATTGCCATTTTATAAATGAGCAATATCATACTGATGCACTTCCTGCGTGAGCTTTGAACGTCTTGCTAAAGAGATGTCTTATGTCGCCATTGCTACAACGTATAACCGTCCTGTTGCACAAAAAGCACATTATGGGGTAGGTACAACTGTGCTTTTTAAAAAAGCGACTTTGCTTTTTAAAATGCAAAATAAGGAAGAATACTTCTTTAAGACTTCAAGCTAACTTATTTTTCTTTTCTTTCCTTTCTTTTTTGATCCAAAATTCCAAAACCTATTTTCATAAAAATGCTCCTGTAACAAAAACTTCCCAAATCCTTCAGTCAACAGTCTGAAAGTAATGAAAATAAGTTCCTTGCTGAAGTGGAGCGGCATGCAGGAAAAGAACTACATAACGTGTATCCTGTACGGTTCTGAGTTTACAATTTGCTAATCTCATGGCCTGATTCTCATCTCCCACAGGCTTTGCATCAGTATGGTGGCATGCAAATCAATGCCATTACTCTTGAATTGCAAAGATAAAAATAATGCCTGTGTCAAATCCACCCTCCAATCTTCAGGGTTACCAGATTTGGTAGACTAATTTGTTTCAAGGAAATAGGTTTCTCTTTAAATAAACAAAAAACCCAAGTACATCAAAGAGTAAATTGTAGTTTCATGCTGTGGGACAGATCCTCTATCTTTATTTTAGTGCCATTGTTCTCCTCTGCCCTGTGCTGTCCACAGTTTGGGTAAGATTCAAAGCCTTGTTTGAACCTCTTGCTATTTGAGTCAGGCCAGTTTGATCAGTTTTTGCTAGTCTCTTTTTTCTCTTTTTCTTTTTCTTTTTCTTTTTCTTTTTCTTTTTCTTTTTCTTTTTCTTTTTCTTTTTCTTTTTCTTTTTCTTCTCCTTTTTCCTTTCTTCCCCTCCTTTCTATTTGCCTCCAAATGGCAAATACGTGGCAGATACCACTCTCTGCCACGTGCTCTAGGTGTCCCTGTTTGAGCAGGGGGATGGACTAGATGATCTCTAGAGGTCCCTTCCAAACTTAACCGTTTTATGATTCTATGATTCTATGAAGAGCAAATGTGTTTACAGGGATGCTGCATTCTAGCGATGAAACATACAGGACCAGGTTATTTATACCATTAATTTTAAAAGTATCTCTTTGTAAACAAGTTGTCAGGATACCTTATAAGTCAGAAGTAGTTAGAACATGATTCTGCAGAGTAGGAACCCCACTGACTCCATATCCAGAGGGGCACATGTATTGTCAGGCCTGTCCTTGTCCAAGTGCCGTCCCAGATGAACATGACTCACGGAGGCAGTCATGGTTGGCCCAACCCAGACATCGTTCAGAGCTCCCAGTTCATTGAGGGGTTTCCAGTCAGGCAGATCTGTACCCTGGGACATATAAAAAGCTTAGCCATACTGGGCCAGGTGTGTAGATGATATCATCACTTCTCCTCCTATTCACAAGTTTTGCTGGAATAATGTCTTGGAAAGTGGTCAGAGGTACCTAAGTGTACACAGATTTCTCTGTTTCCTTCATCTGTTGACAGTGGCAGAGAGATCTGTGCAGCACAGTAAAAGTTGGGTTGATATTTAACCTGGAGTTACATCATACCTGACTCTGGATGAGTAAGGATTGAAAAAATAAAAGTTTAATGGACAACAGCCAGTTCTGTGCAGTTTATATTTCATGATGTAAAAAATATCCTTTTTAATTAGGATAATAAAGCACATTTTTCCTATATATTAGAAAATTGCAACACCATATATAATGAGGAAAAGGAAGTCTTTGCATTGTTTGTACTGTGCAGCATTAGACAGTGGATGAGTCCAACAGATGAGGTTTTAATAATTTATGCTCCAAATGAATCCCACAGTTCTCACCGAAACAAGTAGCCCTTGCATAAACAATTGGTGCTGGTGGATCTTCCCTTGGAAGAAAGGGCTATAGAAGTGGGACCTTAGTTCTCTCTTCAAAGCTTGCAGAAGTATTAAAAGAGTTCCAGATAGGTGAGAATGCAGGGTGTGGTAGGTAGGAGTCCAGCCTTACCTGCTTTCAAGTTGTTACCTTACAAATGCTGATATTCTTTGTCATAAGCTTCGAGGAAGCAATCATATTTGTTTATTCAAACCAACACCCAGAGAAGGGTGAGGCATCTGGAGCTGCGTGTTAATTGGCTGTGTTTGGTGTCACGTTGTGCGACTCCTGCTCAGGCAGGCTCATGCTAAGCTTCTGAGGTAAGACCATCAGGAGGAATGAAGATACTCTAGAACGGAGGAAGTACTACACACAAGCAAGGTCAGGCAGACAAAAGGAGGTCATTCATAATCATCACCAGGGTGACATTACTCATATCCAACAACAAAATAAAACCTGATGCTTGTCCCTAGGGTGGGAGAAGGAGTGTTCAAATTTTGGGTCACATCAATATCACAACTTTTATTGGAGCAGGAAGAGGTGTGTGTATATTTCAGCCCAAAGCAGGCTTTCCCTCAGCTTAAGGTACATAAATATGTACATAAAAGATCTGTGAAAGTTTCAGATGGCCATAAAAAGGTATGTTGCACTCACAAATGCCATCTGAGCATCAGCATTAATGCATTTCTCTGCATGGTGCATTTTTGGGCAACGTACCAGTGCAAAATGTTTGTCTGTGCCCAAAGGCCTGGGAACAGGAGCTTATAGGCGTGGAAATGGAGATTCAGTGGTAAACTGTGTTCGCGTCTAAAAATGGTTGCTCTGCTTTCCTGAGCTGCTTGCCATGAGTTAGAAAAAGAGACAGCGGAAAAATAAATAGGCATTTGGTAGTGTAGATTGGCATTTTGTTGGCTTTGTGTGCTGGGAGGAGGCGAGACTCCTGCCCGGTTTAGCAGCTTTTTCCAAGAATCAGGTAAAGGAGCAGTGAAGACATGCCGAGAAGGTGCAGTTCTGCAGCGTGCTCATAACAATGGGTGATAGTGCACTATGCTGGCTTCCGAGGCATTATTTATTACACGGAGAGAACACAGGACATAAGGCGTTATCCCGTTTTCCCTCCTGCTTCTCGCATTTGCATACATGATTTCATTAGACTTAAGACATTGGGAAAGATTGGAGATACCAGCTATATAGTCCAGCCTTTGCCTTAAGACTACACTGAACTTCACCTACAGGTCAAGCTTAATATAAGTGCCTTAAAGGTTATGGCATACGTCTAGCTGAACATTACATTGGTAACGATACTGATTTATATCAGCCTCTAAGCAACACTTAAGTCTGTTTGTAGAATCTGGGGCAACACCCAGGAGTGTACCGCTATCCCAGCAACCTCAAAATGCAGCGGTTTAGCCTTTTTGTCCGATTGCAAACTACTTAACATTTTTTTCTGCAGAAGCACTGGCCACTGTGCTATGTCCTTAAATCTACTGACAATGCTTTTTGTGGTCTCCTTAGCAAATCAAGCCTAATGAAGAAATGGTCCAAAGATTCCCCAGGGTTCATGAACCACAGATTGAAAAACTACCGCAATAACCTCTGTTCCCACTATATCAACAAAAGAGTCTTTTGGCGGGCATGCAATTTGTTATTTGTACCAGTTTTACAAATAAAATAAACTACACAACTCTAGTCAATGCTGTAGTCTAAATTAAAGCTTTTTTTGTCCTCCCTCCGCCCTCCTGTCCTCTCCCTCTCCCCACCCCGAACAAAAAAATCTCCCTCTGGGATCATGCAAAAATCTCATAATACATAGGATACATAGGGCTCAAGCGTTGGGCATTACATTACATCTAGAGCAGAAAGCAAACTAAATTTCTCGGAGCTGTCAGGGCTGACACATAAGGAAACAGTAGACTAGCAACATTCTATGAATCATGTTCCTCCATTGCTGTTTTGACATGTTACAGGAGGAAATGTGAGAACTGCCTAGGGGAATTTCTAGCTTCTTCAGTTCTCTTCCCTTTTAGTATCAGAGAGGCATCATAACACAGAGCCTGAATATAGGAATTGTATTTGCTGTGAAATTGAATGTTACCATTTTATTGCAATGCCATTTGGAGACACCATTACTTTAGAACCATTTTCATTTCTACTTTTCACTGAGCTGAAAATATGATAAGCCCCAAAAGTTTTATTTTGTTAAAAGTCCTAGCCTGTTGGGTGCACTGAGAGAAGGTGTGAAGGTGTGTAGAGTCCACCAAGGAGAGAAAATCTGTGGGGGTAGTTTTTATTTTAGGTCACACTAAGATAGAAATTTTTACTGGAGCTCTCCCTTTCTCCTGAAGAGACAGAAGGAAAATAAGAAAAAAAAAAAGAAAAAAAAAAAAAACCCAGCACCAGAACAACCTGAATGCATTAGCTTAGCGCAGTATCAAAATACTGAACTAGCATTCAGAAGACTTTATTTAAGGGTTCAGGCTTTGTGAGGCTTTCAGAAAAAGCACTTAAGCAGTTCTGTATGGACCATATCAACACCTGTAAAGAGAATTAAACAGGGCCTCACAAATGTAAGATTGAATGAAATAGTGAAAGATAAGAACATAAATGAAATGTCCCTAGGAAAGAAGAGTTTCAAGTAAGGTTTTTTCTATGCATCACAGTTCTTGTTTATCCAAATGTGGAATAATAAAGTATCTATCAGAGATTATGACAACTTCAGTTTTTGGTGCTTTACTTTCAAAATACAGTGGAATTTCTCTGCTTCTGTCTTGAAATGGAAGGCAGCATTTCCGTCTCTGTTCATGAAAACAACCATCCTTGGGAAGCCCAGAAGTTCAGGGTCTTTCTTCACATATCCCCATGTATCCTCACCTAAACCATCAAGTATTTCTCATCCAGGTACCAACATTATACTTGCGCATAATAAGAGATTTTTCATAGCACTTTTCACTTAATGCTACTTAAGTTTCCCTTCTGCCCCTCTTCAAACCTTTTGTTGGTTCCCCTCTTGTAGAAATGCATCAGCAAGCTTGGACACCCATAGATAGTTGTGGCCACATTTGAGTCTTGGCAACATGCAGTTGTGTGTTTTAATATATTGACAAGAATAGCTGCTTAGCTTTAATTTCAGTTTCTACTTTATCTACATTATCGTGGTCCATGAAACAGTTCAAACACATCTGTTCCTTCTACATGAAAAATATTTCTATATAATGAGACTTAGCAAGGTAGGTCATAGGATAAACACATTCTTGAGTCCTTCAAGTCATTTCAACACAAATGAGTCCTTCAACCTATGTACTAGTGTTTCTGTTTCTTGCTCTCTCCAAGTCTAAAACACTTGACAAAATATTAGACCCTAACAGCAACAAAACATTCAAACCACCCATACTGTACAACTGGAACTCAGTGAACTTTACATCTTATTTCTAGTCTGTAGAGAAAATATATATTTTCTGCCATGACAACTGCAGTTAATGGGCAGTAACTAGAGAGCATGAGTTTTCATTTAAGATTAGGCCTAGGTCCTTCTTTTTTTGCTACTGAAAATAGTACCTTCCTTCATATAGCATGCACCACTGCAGTTGTGATACCCAGAAATCAAGCACGACGATAATTCATATAATTCTACTCTTGCTGCATGCTTTCAATGTCATCTTTAATGATAGGATTATTTTCATGTACATCTAGCCTGTTCCTACTTAATTACTTCTCTACCTAGCTTCATTTCTGGTATTCATATCCCTAAGGCCCTGCTCAGTTCTTAGCTTCACATTCCAATTTTACTCTTCTGGTACTATTAGTCATTAAACTCACTGCTGAGGATCTAATCCTCCTGCATACCAGACTTGAGGCCAAGTCCAATAATATCCCATTTTTCCTTCTTCCTCCTTCAGTTGCAACCCAGCATTCAGTGTATTTTTTGTTGCCACATTTCTTGTAGGTCTGCAAGAAGAAAAAGGAAAGGAGAGAGTAGATTTCTGCTTTGAAAATGTAAATGAAATTTGGAATAGCTGAAAACAATGGTCAGGATTATCCCACTAGCCAGACACTGACCCATTCACCACCTAGTGGAGAATGTACCTTCAGTTACAGAGTTGCAAAAGGACTGGGAAAGCTCTTCTGCTCAGGGATGGGGCATGATTACATGGGATCACTGAGGATGCTACCCTTTCCAACAGCAATCAGGGCTATCAGCTATTCCTCCCAGTTTGGTGTCATCAGCAAACTTGCTGAGGGAGCACTCCATCCCTTCATCCAGGTCATTAATGAATAAATTGAACAGGACCGGACCAAGGACTGATCCCTGGGGGACACCACTAACCACAGGCCTCCAGCTGGACTCAGCACCGCTGACTACCACTCTCTGGGCCCTGTCATTTAGCCAGTTCCTAATCCACCTCACTGTCCACTCATCTAACCCACTCTTCTGGAGCTTGCCCAGGAGGATGCYRTGAGGGACRGTGTCARAAGCCTTGCTGAAGTCCAGATAGATGACATCCACCGCTCTGCCCTCATCTATCCATCTAGTCACCCCATCGTAGAAGGCTATCAGGTTAGTCAAGCATGATCTCCCCTCGGTGAATCCATGCTGGCTACTCCTGAGCACCTTCTTCTCCTCCATGTGCCTGCAGATATCAGCCAGGATGAGCTGCTCCATCACCTTTCCAGGGATGGAGGTCAGGCTCACCAGCCTGTAGTTGCCCGGCTCCTCCTTCTTGCCTTTTTTTGAAGACCGGGGTGACATTGGCTTTCCTCCAGTCCTCCGACACCTCCCCCGTTCTCCAGGACCTTTCAAAGATGATGGAGAGTGGCTCGGCTACGACATCCGCCAGCTCATGCAGCACTCTGGTGTGCATCCCATCGGGGCCCATGGATTTGTGGGTGTTGAGTTTCCTCAGGTGCTCTCTGACCCAAACTTCCTCTACTCAGGGCAAGTCTTCCTTCTCATTTCCCTAGGGTCTGGGACGCTAACGGGCTGCTCTTGAGAGTTGTCAGCCCTATCTGGGCACAAGTTAACTGGAAAGAGCAGAGTTGCTAGAAGATGAGAAATGAGGAGGAAAGTAAATGCACATTTCTCAGGCTTTTTTTTTTTTAAAAAAAAAAAAAAAGAAAGAAGGAAAAAGAAAGGAAAAAAATTGTGAGTTTCCTTCCCCAATTTCTTCTGCTGGGTGAAAAGTGTTGGGTTTTTTTCTTATATCTTAGGCTGAGTTCCTCTCTTCCCTCTTCCTCTCTCTCACCAGACAAGGAGAAAAGAAAGTGCCTTCCCTAATCTCATTTCAGTAGCAGCAATGAAAGTCTGCCCTTTTACACAAACTTACGTGAGGCTGCTCAGGTGGAATGTGCAAAGCAAGCTGAAAGAATATTTCAGTGCCTTGTCAGCTCTTCTTGACCAGCCTAGAAGACCCATCATATTACCATCATATTACATTGCAGCATTATTCCTCTTTAAGTGATTCAAATATTTTTCCAGGTCTCAGCCTTGCTCATGGAAATTGCCAGACCATCTGGTGAGCTCATTGTTTCAGTGTGGTAAAAAAGTTTGGAATTTGAAATAGATTTATAGAAACAAAACCCTACTGTGGCTTTAGAATTCATGGTTTGGCTCTGGAAAGTAGTACAAAAAAGGCTTAAATTATGCCTCTAAGGTATAGAGGACTACAGACAAAATTCTAGTTTACCTTATCAGTCTTCTTAAAAACCATCCATTTTGACCAAATTAAGTGTCTGCAGGTTACTGAGTATGTTAAAGATAATGTGCAGATAGATGGGGTAAAGAGGGCTATATTTAAAAAAGGGGCATCACTATTATTAGGCACAAGACTGGGTCACAGATTATGTGAAGTTATGTAAGACTTCCCAATTTGAGAAGATGCTTGAAAAGGTATGCTCACTAAATTGCTCCCAGAAAGACAAAATGTCAAAAGACTAGATTCAGGTTCAATCAAACGGCAGTTAGAAACAACATAGCAGGTAAGCTGCAAATACCATACCCTACTTTCCACCTGAAATAGAAGCATTGTTTAATAGTATATTGAAATTAAGCACTTTTACCTGGAAAATGGTAGCAAAATAGTTACATCCTGCCTGGAGCAAGAGATTAAAAGGGAAAGCATAGGAAATTAAATTACTAATGCCAGGAATGACCACAGTAATAGTGCATTGAGTTGTAGTGGGCCAGCCAGTGAACAAACAGAGTAATGTATGATTTTCTTTATTAAACTGATTCATAAGGGCATAAAGAACACATGACTTAATTACAAAGCCATTCAAATTTTGGTTCAGCTTAGCTGGACAAAAAAATTAGTTGAATTTGAAAGTTAATTGTGATGTTTTACTACTCTTTGGCAGCATAGAGATAATCCAGCATTCTTGAAACCTTTGTATCACATGAAAATAAGTAATGTGAAAATGTATATTTTCAATTCCAGCAAAAGTACAGGAAAAAAGTGCTCATTTCAATTCTTGCTGTCCCAGCAGTCTAGGTGGATGTTATTCTACAGGTTTGTCATGTTAAGAAGCAGATGACAAGACCACAACTATGCTGGACAAAACGTCAAACATTTATCACCAGAGCTTGCATCTCCTTGGTGTTAGGGCATATTATTCCCAGTTTATATAAGCTCAACTTCTAGAGAAGGCCAGTTTCTAAAGAAAACAATTTTCCTTTTTTTTTTTTTTCTTTTAATATGCAGATATTGTTAAGCTCCACACAAGAAGATTCCTCTTTGCATCTTTGCATAGAAAATCTTTGTGCAGAAAAACAAAGAAGATGTAATTTGCCATCTGGGTGCTCATTATGACTGTCTAAGTACTTAGAGCATTGCTATCCATCATGTAAACATCCAGGCTACAGTCTGTTGAGGTTAAGCTCCAAACAGACCAGTTCATCATTGAGCTAGTGCCTGCTTATTCACTTTGCCTGCTCTCTTTTCCCCAGGACACTCCTTGATCACTTGCAGTACTACCTTCTTCTCATGGCTCAGAGCTCCTTTCCTAATGTCTGACTGTGGGTCAGTAGGTCTCCGTATTTTTGGTTGCTTTTCTGCCTTTAGAAGCTCTTACTGCTCTTTCAGGGCCACTTCTAGATAATACATGAAGACATTAAGAGTTTGGTCAGTTTCATGCTTCATTTCCTTGAATTTCCAATTAACATTAGTGTATTTTTGGCCATTAGCAAGGAAGCTTTCTTGCAGATTTGATCTACAAGAAAAATGTTCTCGTGTTCTGGCACTGATGGGGCAGAGGAGAGGGAGGCAGGGTAGACTTAAAAGGGGCAAAATGCTTTTCATGGTACCAGAATTTGTACAGCTTTTAAAGTTGTGTTTACTTTGTTGTCTGTCTCCACAAATTTTCATGCAAGTAGAGAGATAAGATTCCTCCTCGCTCCTTATTTAGAAATGCAAATGAGTGAAGCTGTTTCATTTTTTAGACATAGGATAGGATGATTCTTTCATTAAAATATCTGGATTTTGATGTTATTTAAATTTATTTCAATGAATACTAGTATTGACTAGTAAGCTAAAATATCTCTTGGATTTGCAGGATTTTGTAAATTGTATTAACCTGTGTGTCTGGCTGCCATACAAATCTACATTCTCGAGGAGTTTCAAGACGGTATCAAGAGACTTTTGTCTTCTGAACTTGGAAAACAACTCATTACTAGCTCTTCTGCCAGCTGAGTTTTGCAAAGAAGTAAGTCCTTCAGGGTGCCACAGCTAGATGACAGCAATCCAAACATCCCACCATGATTCCCAGACAGGGCACAAATCTTCTGGGCTATCCTAGTAAAAATACCACAGTCATTATTCAAAGTATAATATTTTTTACTCTTTCCAAGAAGACAGTGGGAGCTCAGGAAGTACAGGCAAAGGAGGTCATGGATGCTGTCCTACTTTTTATCTTGATGTTAAAAGATACACTTTTGACTTGTTATCAAAGAGGATCCTCATGAAACCTCTCCCCTTCTTCGTTTACTGATTGATGTCAGCTAATTTTCTTTACTAGATAAAGCAGGCAAGGATTAGATTTTTGTTTGCTCCAGTAGCAGCTATGCAGACAGGTTCAAGACCTGTCATAAACACAACAAGGTATATTTTTAGCCTTGCACTAATAGAAAACATAGCATTACAAGATGAATGTCAGCAAAAGTGGTGATGAAGGCTGCTCCCATTTATTATAGGAGGTGCACGGTGTTATCAAAAGTACCGAGTGTAAAATATTCATTTATTACAGACAGCTTCAATATGTTTGAGAGGAATAAAATAAAGCAAACCCATTCAATTGCTGCTAGGAACGCATCCTTACTGTCTCCCAAGGCAATTATTTTAAGTGACGGACATAGAGGAAATAGCTCATTATTTTAAGTGGCTTGAATTTCTTTCCATCCCTGCCAGTTCTACTGGAAAAATATTAAACATGGAATAAATCAATATTCTTCCTGTTGTCAGCTTTTAAAAGTACCTCACTAACCTTTATGGGCAGGGATCAAAGGGAACTACATCACTAAGATGGCTTTTTTCTGCCTTTCTAGGTGATGAACACCAAAACTCTGGCACATTCCTACCTTGGTTACACAATTTTCAGTTGAAATTTTAACTTTATACCCTTGTTAAGTGTGTCAACCAAAATACTCTTCTTTGCCAGTGGAACTCTTTGGTATGGTACGTAATACAGATACATTGCAACTCTTTTAAATATACACTGCACCTCCAAATTTATTTCAAACCTTACGTCAGTGACTGTGTGCCACCACCTGCAAGGTTCAGCCAACCTCAAAGGTAGATCTGTCTAAACGGCTCCACCCTGCGCTTGTCTGTTGGTCTGAAACACAGTCTATGGTTCCTAGACCCAAGAGTGATCCCTTAGTCTGCCCTAATTATTCATTTTGTACCCAAGACTGACAGCCTTATTTGTCCTGAGCCCAAACGCACCCAAGGTATAGGTGTATATACTGTGGTGTTTTACATATGCTAAACCAAATTCCACTAATCTAAATCCTGGTTGTCAAATCAGAAGATCGGTCCTTGCTAGTTCAAACTCTAATCTCATGATGAACCTGCTCTTTGCAGTCCCTATGTCCACTGTCCTTTTAAAACTTGGTGTAATACTTGTTTGATCCAACTGAATGATTTTCCTGTTTGTTATCACTGAAGATCTAAATTTTGCAAGGTGGCTATGGGTAAGTTCATGATAGTCCTAAATATGGTCAGGTACTTTCCAGAGAAATCCTGAAGCCTACCTTTAAATTCCTTTTTTCCATTAATCCTAAGCCCTTCACTTGGAGGTCTGGTGTTTCCTGCCACTAACCTAGCTGATCACTATACTCTCTCTTAAGCTCAGTCTTGTGGCTGCATCTTTTAATGTATGAGCTGGTTGGTGTGGGACACAAAAATATGGAAGGTGTACAGGATATTTCAAGCTGTCTGTACATATACAAAGTCTTTTCACTTGGGTATTCCTCAAATCATGATAAATTCATTCAAAACTGCAACATTTCAGAGGAGCCTCTTCACTGAATAATATACAGTGTATTCAAGTCAATAGTAATCTAAGCAATTAGTATGCGGGAAAACAAATTGTTATTCTGAAGCTCTACTTTATATTTGAAACACAGTATTCTGCCTACAAATTCTTTTCTCTGAAGTAAGTATAAATCCAGAAGGAAATACAATACTTCATTGACTGGTTTTATGGGGTCAAAGATGTCTTTTCAGACCCTTGTACCTACAAAGGAAGCAAGGCTAAGTCAAAACGCAGTCATAATCTCTCTTTCCGTAACATCTTGATTTCGCTCCTCAGGCATCAAAGGAGTTGTCTGCACACACATGGTGTATAATGCACCCATCTCTCAGGGAGTATCAGCAGGGTATCCTCAACATAGACTTAAGTGAAAATTCATACAGCATCTGGTTGGAGACAATAAAAAATTCCCACTTTCTCTTCCAGACTGTGCATACCTAGGACAGCAACACAAATTGCATTATTTAAGAGCTATTGGACGCTACTTGTTTCTCTGGAGTGGAAACACACAGTTAAGTTAATTGAGAAACCAGAACATGTGCCCAAACACAGGAGCTGAAGTCAGTCTGCTCATTAAAAGCAGCATGTAAAATATGCTAGAGAAAGGATTGGAGAGTTGGAGTGGAGAAAGGACAAGCTCAGGCATCGGGGATTACAAAGTGGAATATGCAGTAGGAATAAAACAAAGTGTTTCCCCGGGATGCTTCAGAGCGCAGCTCGAGATCCTGCTCACGTCCTGCAGTAATGCTCTGAAATATTGCCATCTTGTGGCATGCTGGGGACAAGGCGTGCATGCTGGGCCTGGCCTGGGGACCTGCAGCATCTGCAGGAGTCCACGAGGCACCACTAGTTGGGTGCTGGTAAGCCCAAATCCCCATCCCAGAGCGTCGTCTGGGAAGCAAGAGCTAAAACTGTCTTCTACTGAAGATCATAAACAGGCAGCGCCAGGCTCTTCTTATGAGATTTTATTCCGAGAGGCTGTTTTGTGTAGAAAAGGACTGCTAGGAGAGGCTGTTACAGTCTGGCTTTGAAGCTTTGGGGAAATTTGTTCATGC
Source organism: Eudromia elegans (assembly GCA_003342815.1). NCBI lineage: Eukaryota > Metazoa > Chordata > Aves > Tinamiformes > Tinamidae > Eudromia > Eudromia elegans. Next base: position 3,262,386 of record PTEX01000026.1, read on the forward strand.
AGATTACACAGCGGTCAAACAATAATCAAGTCTCTTTGCTCTCCTAAAATGAAGACTGTATTAGAGGTATAGAAAAGTATGTACTTGAATGGAAAAGCTGATACAGGAGGGAAACTGCAACTGTGAAAATATAGGAAAATATTTCTGTAATGGAATGCTCATTACTTACTTTCTAAGGTCTTTTTTTTCACCGAAAATAACTCAAAACAAATAGAATTAATTTAATATTTAGCGCTCCTTTTTGCTCATTCCCTCATCCCTGCCCCAATCCTTTATGTATTTATCTATTAACCAAGCAATCAATTATTCTAATTAAAAGGACTAGTAAGGTAAAAATATACATTTAGAGTTTTTGTTTGTTTGTTTCAAAAGACAAAGTTTTCCATTAGATAAGTAAAATTGCCTCATGTCAAGAGGGCCTTTTTTCAGGAGGACATGATGCCAGACATCACAATTCCTTTTAAACCTCATGTTGTGGACAGATGTTATGTACAAAGGTGAATTTGTCCCTTATTGAACCATGAATATTTACTGTTTTCATCCCTTTCTCATTGAGAGCTTCTGAGATGTCAAACTCTCTAGGGTATAGCCAAGACATAGCAAATATCTTGTCAAAACTTGCCAAACTGTAGGCTGATGTCCTACTGCTGTGAAGAGCAAACTGACCACTTACCTGTGGTCTAACATATTAACCTCCATACTTCTAAACTACTGACATAAGAGGTAAAAAAGGAGGCAGAGTAAGAAGGACCTTGTCACATGAAGGAAGGCAAATCACCAGGACACCAAACAATGTTAGTGCACTCACATGAGGTAAGCAAGTGTCAGAGAAAAATGTTGCTGTGAGCCTTGACCTTCCTTGACATTAGGGAACCAGCAGGATCTACCTGCTCATTTTACTGGGGCTGCTGCTCCAGGGGGCTCCAGGACACAAAATGCAACTATGAAAATGACACAGGACATAGTCTTGAGATGTCAAGCTTCACAACATTCAGGCTAGCTATCCACCAGGATTGCCAAAAAGAGTGTTTGAACTTTGCTTTCCATGTCATTAGCATTCATTAATCCTTACTTTACCTCATCCTATCTTATATACCTGAGAGGACAGACTTCGCAGTCTTGCCATTTCACTAACATCTAAAGGGTAAGAGCCATAATTAAAATTTATGGCTATTTGCCCCTAGTTCAAACACAGTTACTGAGGTCAGTTTGTGCAGAAGCAGTGCTTACTCTCTATGCTAAAACAAAAATGTGAAATACTCTAGCCTCTGCACCTAAATCTTCATTCTCTTAAAAGACATTTTTAAGAACCCATTTAAATAGTTCTAGCAGACCTCAGACTAATGGCGGAACACGTGGAAAGATTACTGGAAAAGGAAAGACCATCAGTGAAACAGTGTTCCTGGCTCTTTTCTGTAGTTCGGGATGTAATTTAACTTGTTGCCCAAACTTTGTTGATTGGAAATTCCCATACGGTTGCCATGCCTGCTGCAACATACCTAAGAATGGGGTAACAAGTCTCCAGGCTGGAAGATGGCAATCTCTTCTGCTTGCCCTTGCAGAGAGCATTGCAGTGGGAAAAACACAATAGCAGCAAAGCTGCAGCATGACGTGCAGGGAGCCTTGGGGAGCATGGAGGCATTGGCTGGGTTGCCTCCGGCATCGTCCATAGGCCAGACTGGCACGACCTGTGAGTGGTGGTCTCCAGCTAGGAAAATTATGACAGACTACTCTGATGTCAGTCTGATCAACATCAGTGTCAACATTAAAACCATAAATTACCAATAACTATGTTTGGCAGACTCACGTTTTCTCTTGTTTGTAGATGCAGAGATAAAAAAGGAGATTAAAAAAATGCTTCTTTTTTCTGTCTCTGTTTAAAAAAAAGAGTTAAAAAATAAGATTTACCTTTCTCAGTAGTGTTTACTTGTTGTACTGGAGCAGTAATTGCAGTAATAAGAAGGAATATGAGACAGCTGAGCATGTACTATTTCTTTTAAGGATTATTTTTAGAATAATTGAGCCAGGATCAATTTAAATAGGAAAGGAAGATAGAGTCTTTTTGAGTGACTCCCAGCTGCAGAGCATGGAGACTTCTATCTGCCAGCCTGACCTCTTGTCTATAGAGGTTCATTGCCTGCCAGACACTCCAATATGAGATGTACTGAAAAGATTGCCAAGGCTTGTGCATGTATCAGACTATTACCCACTGCTGCTCTTTCATGTAGTCATTAAAGAGAGCAAGGGCAAATTTGAAGCCATGAGACAGGAATTCAGAGCTCTGAGGATGGTGGTCAAGGGTCTAGATGCCCAGGTTGTTTTCTCCCCAGTCTTGCCAGTGAGAGGGAAGGAGAGGAGGAGAAGATGGATTTTCCAGGTTAACAACTGATTGTGCTGCTGGTGTTGGCAATAGGGTTTTGTTTTCTGTGACTATGGGACCTTGTTTGAAAATCCACAACTTCTGGGAAGATATGGGATCCCACTCTCTAAGAGGGGCATGAGTGTCTTTGCCTTTAAACTAGGAAAGATGTGGAAAGAGTTATAGAGACAGGATGGTCAGCAGAACACATCTCAAGTTGAGATGCCACCAAAAGGTGCATACTACTGGGGAAGAGCGTATGGAACATGACTATGGAAGGTCCTCTTGCAGGTCCCCTCTCCTGGGAAATCTGTGGGCTAGATTTCCTTCCTGAAATGCCTGTACACCAATGCGTGCAGCACAGTGAATGAACAGGAAGAACTGGAGATCTGTGTGGGTACGCAGGGCCACGATCTCATTGCAATTACAGAGATGTAATCTCCTGTTCAATTTATTCATTAACGACCTAGATGAAGGGATGGAGTGCTCCCTCAGCAAGTTTGCTGATGATACTAAGCTGGGAGGAATAGCTGACAGCCCTGAGGGCTGCGCTGCCATCCAGAGGGACCTGGACAGACTGGACAGCTGGGCGGCGAGTAACCTCATGAAGTTCAACAAGGGCAAGTGTAGGGTCCTGCACCTGGGGAGGAATAACCCTAGACATGCCTACAGGCTGGGGACCGACCTCCTGAAGAGCAGCCCCGCAGAGAGGGACCTGGGCGTCATGGTGGACGACAAGCTGACCATGAGGCAGCAGTGTGCCCTCGTGGCCAAGAAGGCCAATGGGATCCTGGGGTGCATTAAGCAGAGCGTCTCCAGCAGGTCGAGGGAGGTGATTCTGCCTCTCTACTCAGCCCTGGTGAGGCCGCACCTCGAGTACTGTGTGCAGTTCTGGGCTCCCCAGTGCAGGAGGGATGTGGAGCTGCTAGAGAGAGTCCAGCGCAGGGCCACAAAGATGATTAGGGGCCTGGAACATCTGCCCTATGAGGAAAGGCTGAGAGAGCTGGGCCTCTTCAGCCTGGAGAAGAGAAGACTGAGAGGGGATCTGATCAATGTATATAAATATCTCAAGAAAGGGAGTGAGGAGGAGGGGGCTGGCCTCTTCTCAGTGGTGGCCAGTGATAGAACTAGGGGAAATGGCCAAAAATTGAGGCACCAAAAGTTCCACAGGAACTTGAGGAAGAATTTCTTAACGGTGAGGGTGACAGAGCACTGGAACAGGCTGCCCAGAGAGGTGGTGGAGTCTCCTTCTCTGGAGATCTTCCAAACCCGCCTGGACATCACCCTGTGCCACGTGCTCTAGGGGACCCTGCGTGTGCAGGGGGGTTGGACTAGATGACCTCTACAGGTCCCTTCCAACCCTAGCCATTCTATGATTCTATGATTCTATGTGGTGTGATAGCTTGCCTGACTGGAATGCTGTCATGGATGGCTACGTGCTTTCTAGGAAAGACAGGCCAGGAAGGAGAGGTGGTGCACTTGCAATTTACGTGACACAGCAGCTGCAAAGTACCGAGCTTTTCCTAGGGGTGGATAAAGAGGAAGTCCAGAGCTTATGGGTAAGATTAAAGGGCAGGCTAACATGAGTGACAGTGTTGTGAGTGTTTACTACAGTCTTCTTGATTGGGAAAAGGAAGTCATAAGACCGTCTGGCTGATTCTCGTAATGGACTTCAGCCACTCTGGTATCTGCTGTAAAGACAACACAGCTAGGCATAAATGGTCCCAGAGGTTCTTGCAGAGCTTTGGTGGTAACTTCCTGACACATGTAGTAGAGGAGCCAGCAAGGAAAGGTGTGCTGCTGGACTTTCTACTAAAAAACAAAGAACAAGTTCGAGTTATGAAGATTTGAATGACCAAGCTCCGAGGGTTCTGGTCAGTGTCTTAGTCTCGTTGGAGGCCTGTAGCTAGCAGTGTACTCCCAAGTCAGTACTAGATCCAGTCTTGTTCGGCTTATTCACCTGTGACCTAGATGAAGGTGCAGAATGCAGCTTCAGTGAGTTTGTTGATGATGCAAAACTGACAGGAGTGGCTGATATGCTGCAGGGCTGTGCTGCCATCAAGGGGGAGCTGGACAGGCTGCAAGATAACGGGCGGAGAAAGACCTCTCTGAGTTCAACAAAGCCAAGTGCATGGACCTGCTCCTGGGAAGGAAAAACCCTAGACACCAGAACAGGCTGGACCTGCTGCAGAGCAGCTCTGCAGAGAAGGACTTGGTGGGCAAGGTGACCATGAGGCAGCAATGTGCCCGCGTGGCTAAGTAGGCCAGTGGTATCCCAGGGGTGCATGAGGAAGTGTGTTGCCAGCAGATGGAGGGGAAGGATCATCTCCCTCTACTCAGCCCTGCTGAGGCCACATGAGAAGTGCTGGGTCCAGTTCTTGTCTCTTTAGAACAAGAGAGACATGGACTTATTAGAAAGTACAGTGTAGGGCTACTACAAATGACATGGCATCCTATCTATGAGGAGAGGGTGAAAGAGCAGGTCCTGTTCACTCTGGAGAAGAGAGGCCTGAGAGTGAGCTTAATGATGTGTACAGATATCTTTAGAGAGGGTGTAAAGAAAATGAATCCATTTCAGTGGCAGCCAGTGATAGAAGAGACAAAAAGCCACAAAGCACAAGGAGTTGCACCTGAATTTGAGGAAAAACCTCTTGACTGTGAGGGTGACTGAGCACTGGAACGGGTTGTCAAAGGGAGGTTGTGTGGTCTCCTTTTTTGGAGATCTTAAAAACCCAGCTGGATGTGACCCTGTGCCATGAGCGCAAGGTGATGTTGGTTGTGCAGAGCAGTTGGACTACATGATCTCCAGAGGTCTCTTCCAACCTCAACCCTTCTCTCTGTAATCCCTTTAGAGTGGAAAATCGAGGGACATGGACTCAAATAACTTTTAGAAAGCTTTATTAATATTCTGAAGTGATTTTTAGTTGACAAGTAGAGCAGATTTCAGTTCTGTGTTACAAGCAGTTGGAGCTGTTCTCAGATGTGCCACCCTGTGACAATCCATCAAATTGGTGGTGGAATTGCCCTTGTCCTGCGCTCTCAGGACATGTGTGTACACACACAACATGAGGGAATTTAATCAGAAGTGATCCTGAAGCCCTTGCTCAAATAAAAATTCAGTTTTAAGGGAGAGTTGAAATGCAGATTTCACCTAATTTCAACAGTGATGGTTTTGCTTCATACCCATATTAAATATAATCGGTTAGTAGGTGTTAGCAAGAGTGATTTTTTCATCATACGAACAAATAAGAAGTACTGATGATTCTATATCGCACAAGGCCAGTGGAAATCAGCATCTTACTTTTATTTAATACATAATTGCTTAGTCATTTGGTACAATTTCATTTAATTTTACTCTTTGTATTTATCTCTACTGCTTATACTGAGAGTTGTTCCTATTTATTAATTTTTGGAAAGTGTTACAGAAAGCTTAAACTCTACCTGGAGGCTCTAGATACTATGATATTGTGTAGCTTTTTTGTTTTTTTTCTTCAGATATATGATCTGGTAGTCTAGAGAGAAATATTGTTTTTCCTGCAAACTTCAAGCCTTAACTCAAGCTACAACACAGCCTTCATCTTATAAACAAACATTTTCTCTGCCTCCTTTTCCCCCTGTAGGTTTTTCCGTTGGACGAGTTTCCTCGAGCACAAAGCCTTTTGTCTATATCAGTAGTTTTCTCTCAACATTTCTGAACTACTGAAAAATAGAATTTAACTCCAACAGTAAACAGAGAGGTGGTTTAGACAACTTAAATGCCTCCTAAAGAGTATTTCTATTACAAGTTCAACTTCATATTAAGCCTCAATAATTTTATGATTTTTCAGAGCTGCTGTGCTGTTTCCTGTTCTGTGCACAGCACCAGGAGTCCCCACTTTATTGAACAGAAGCATTCACAGGAAGAGGGTATATATCCTACTTCCTGAGGAGATTTTACTAAAAAAAAAAAAAAAAAAAAAAAAGTGCAAAATCCAAAATCCTTCTTGGCTATTTGCCAAGAGTCTTATACTCAATATATGCACACAAACCTGGCTTATTCTTGTAACCTACTATTTAGATATCCTCCCTCACCCTAGCATTCAAGGAACAAAGGTTGAAAAGAGATGCATGCAATTGGAACTGGCAGTGGATTACCTTAGGTCCTGTAGGTATCAAAGTTTTTTTTTTTTTTCAGGACAGGACAAAGCAACCCACATATTGCTGTATGTTTGGAAATCTCCACAGAAATCAGGGAAAGATGCATTTAAGTTGGGATTCTTACCTTTCAATTCTCTCTAATGGACACTGGAAAGCAGATGTTGTGAATGCCATTTTCCTTTACTATTTCTGTAGAACAGCATCTAAACAAAGCATCTGTTAAGGAAGTAATTTATTTCTAAATTGGAATTGAAATGAGATTTTAAGTTAAAATTCAGTTTTGAGAGAGGAGATCCACACCTTTTGCCCTTTTTTTTTTGGAATTGAACATTTCAGCTTTAATGAAACTTCCTTGCCAAATTATTCTTTTGATAAGCACATTTATAGCTTGGAAACAGTATTTTGGACAAAAAAAAAATTGTTAAACTGACAAAATTAATACCTTTCAACAATGAAATATGAATATTTTATGAATATGTTGAATCTTTACCAGAAATTTTTTAGGTATGAGTAGAAATTCATGTTAATAGACGTGTTCTGCCTTTCTCACTTTCCTTAAAGTCTTAAAGTTCATCGTAAGTTATATCTACATTTTCCTTGCCCTTGTCTGCATGTTGTCTCGCAGTTTGGGTAATGACTTTCCATGCATTGCTGCACTGTGTATCAACAAATTTCATGAAAGAACTGAGTAATCTTGATTCAGACCTTGTAAATCCACCAGCAAAACTTACTCCAGTCCTGGTACATCTTCCAGTTCTATATCATCATCTCTTATCTAGCTAGTCCCCAGTCAATTTACAGTCCTGTTCTGATTCCTATCTTTTCACGCTTACACACCCGGAACTTTATCAAGAGCTTCAGGGTCAAAACAATTTCTAAATAAAATCTTTAAATTATCTTATCGAATAAAGCTATCAAGGTGGCTGGCATGTTCTACCTCTGATAAATCCCTGCAGTGTTTGATTGCAAGTGCTCTTTCATCGTTTATTCTGGAGACTGTTGTGCTGCTGATTAATTGGCTTATAGTTGTATAGATCATTGGTTACTTACCTTTTCCTTCTCCATAAAATATTGCTGCTGTTAATTGCATAGTACTTTAGCTGACCTGAAAAAATTATTCAATCCTCTTACTTTATATTTAGAGTTTACTATGCAGTTTTTAAAGAGCAGGGACAGAAATCACCTGATTTTTTTGATATAGACGTGTTTTTTCTCTTCTGTATCAAAGGGCAAACTCTATCCTCTCTTTCCAATAATGTGTTATCTCTTTTCATTTGGGATAAGTATAGTTCATTATACTGGAATGAAAACGGAAGATGACTATATCTGACTTAGAGAAACATATCTGGATCATGCTAATCTTGACTCTGCAATTAATGTGTTTTCATTTATATGGTCTAAGAACCTTTTTTAATATTTCCTTTTCAATACAACAATTTGGAGATTTCTCACTTTATTTCTTAATTTTCTGACCATATTTATTTATTTTTTAAAGATCTTTAAAAGTTTATTAATTTAGGACTGTCTAGAGAGTCTAGATCTGAATTATTGCCTCCTTATTTGAAGTTTGTGGCCTACTGATCTGTCTTTTGTAAGGAAAATAGATCAGGGTAGTTCCTGATTTCCAAAGACAGAGCTTATATATTGAACTAAAAATGTGAGTAAATTTATAAGCTCAGAAGGATCCTTAATTTTAGAGGAGAAATAGAAGGTCTAGAAAATCACTGTTTATGATACAGTCATTGCCAACTAAGTCAAGACAACGATAACATGCCATTTTATTAGACCAATAAGTATTGGAGGAAGGAAAAAAGAATCTGTTACCTGTGGCGTCCATTAGTATCCAGGATTTAGCATTAAACTCCTTGTTTATTTCAACAATTTACAGGTTTTACATAAATGCATACAATTCTATTCATGACACCCTCTCTTTCTGATAGTATCACAGAGAACTCTGTACACAAACATGAGCTTCCTTTCCGCTCTTCCTTAATGGTACACTGCGCTGTCTGTGTCACAGCTGTTTTCTGTATGTATCTGAAGGTCTTCAGTTCAACATAACATTACCTTTTTCCTCTCTCACTATTTCCAGATGTTCTTTAGAAGTGTAGGCATTACCTATGTTTTCTGTAGACCTTCTCACTTCTGTATCTGCAAGTTTGCAGCTACTGTAATCTCCAGTTTTTCACCTTCCCTTTTCTCTCAGTGACTTCTGTTTCCTGTTCTTGTGTCCACATTACCAGAAAAGCTGAAATTCAACACGTGCTGTGTTTCCTGATGTGTCTTTATTCTGCTTAATTTTTTCATGCACTGATGTTTTGATGTTTCATGTGTAAATGATTTTTTTTCCCCTTTCAAATTAGCTCAGGAGCAAATATCAAACAACTTCAGTAAAAGATAGAGAATTTTTCACTGCACCAAGACTGCTCAGAGTAGTTCTGCAAAAAGTGACTAAAGAAAGATGGACTTCTTAGATGCTTACCAAGGACAGGTCACAAGCACAGTTCTATCCTTTCCTTTCCCCTTTAATTCCTCTACTTACTTTTCCTTTTCCTTTCAAGTCTCTATCAAAATGCAGCTCATCTCCTTCATTTTTGTCTGGCAACTGTAAGTGGCAGACAGGTCCCTTCCTTTCTGGAGCTACAAGACTCAAGGGCTGCTCGGAACAGGAGCAGACCTTTTGCTTTAAGGATTAAAACACTCCTTTAATGGCTAAAATCCTCTTTACAAGATCTGATTTTGCCATACCATTTCCCTTCTGCTCTCAAGCTTCTACACATCTTCTTATCCACAGAAGTCAAAGCGCTTTAGAAAGGAAGCTCTGTTATCTCCATTTTATAAATGAATAAAATGAGTCACAGAGGTGAAAATACATTGGCTAAGGACATTCAGGAGGTCAGCAAAAGAGCTAAGAATAAAATCCAGGTCTCCTGACCCCAATCCACAGTACATAGGATCACCCTGCTTTAATCCATTGAAATCACTAAAGTGGATGTTTTGTTAGGTTATTGCTCAGTACAAGCAAGAATGGCAGAAACAGGCATTGAAATCCAGGCTGCTGCTTATGTACCTACTGTACTAATTAGTTGGGTTGTAAGTAAATCCAAGAGTGCGGCCTGAAAGTCCTTTTTTTAAATTACTTTTGTGACCTGTCACAGGTGAAAGTTTGCTAGCTAAATATAAGCTAATGTAAGCTCATAAATACAAGCTAATATAAGCTAGTTAAATATAAGTTTTAAGTTTTACTGCTTCCTGTGCTCTATCTTGGATAAAAAAAGGTGTTGGGAGCCTCTGTCCTTGTTTACATAAGTCTCAGTGCATAAGCTATGAATCTCCTTGCAAATAAGCAAGTGTGTTTTGATCATGCCTAGGACAAGCTGCAGCCGCTGGGGGTAGCACCACACCAAGGAAGGCAAGACTGGGAGGACAAGATAGGCAGCTCATGCTTTTTCTTAGCAGTGTCTGAAAGAGCCGCCTGAGGGTTAAGTAGGCGAACACAAATTACTTGCTGTTTCTGTTGAAGTTGAAAATCAGAGGGAAAGAAGGCAAGAGGGAGCTCGACTTTGTAGTCTGACAAGTGGAGAAGGGAGGACGCAGCCTGGGTTCGGTGGTTACCCAAAGGAGCATCCCTCTGTGTCAGATTGTGGCTGCTAATTTTCAGTCAACAAGAAGGAGGACTAGGTGATTTATTGGTGTCCAGTTACGAGGAGAGGGACCAGAGGTTTCCGGCCCTAGCTAAGTCTATAAAGGTAGGCTTCAGGTTATTGCTGTCCTGCTGGCTCATGAATCTTGAGATTTGGACAGTACAGATTTAACTGCAATTGCATTTGACTGTTTTCCTGGGTTTGTACTACAGCCTGATGCCTTGAGCATTCTCTCAAAGTGCAAGAGATATGGGTATAAAATCTCTCAGGAAGGGAATTAAAGTCTGTCATTGCTGAGGGTACTGAAAGAGGGCAGAGGAAGAAGCAACAAAATAAAATTAAAAAAAAGAAAAAAGAAAAAGAAAACGCGAGCTGCTGCCAGCAGTCCTTTCAAAGAGATGTGTCCTTCAGGCGGCTGTGTTTGAATGCACAGCTGAAGTGTCCAGATGCAAGAGTGGGCTCTCAGTGGTGAATCACAGTTCACAGAGGCACCTAAAAGCAGTGGTGAGATCAAAACTGAGCTCTGTGAGCAAAGTAGGTTTTCAAAGACATCACTCTCCTCAGCATCCCCTTGTAGCTCCCTGCCTGGCACACCGGCTGTTTTGAAACACATTTCCAGTCAGGCAGCTTAGATGTCTGACATATATTTTGGATGCTGCTTCTGAAGTGAGATGGCTAACTTTTAAGTGCTTTGCTGCTCAATGGTACAACAGCTTTGTCCAGTTTTAGATTTGACCTTATTTTTTCAGAAGCATAGTTTCAAAGAGAATGATAGAGTATAAATTCTAGTAAAGTCAAAAATCTTTGGCTGTCAGCAAGTAACTAAATTTTGGGGATATGGGGTATGAATATGAAAAGGTGAAACTTGAAGTAACTATATCAAGACGGATGCTGTTTATGCTCTTTATTTTAAAGCAGATGGTTGACCACCATTTATAAAATACAGCAAAATACACAGCTCCAGTTTGATGCAAAAAAAAAGGGCCATCTCTTCAAACAACAGACTGGCTTGGTGTTGGTATGCCATCGTAATCATCTGAATAATGTTGATATTGGTCAGTGAGGAGAGGTTGATGCAGCTCATCTCTATTTCTCTTGGCACGTACAATACATGCAGCAGCAGCAAAAATTACAGCAACAAGAACCAGTGCAGTGACTATTGCAATAGTTATCATCTCTGTGACACGGAGAGCCCGACCTACAGGAGAGAAGAAATGAGGAAAACTTATTGAAAGTAAACATCAAATCTATAAGGAAACATTGGAGGCACAGATCAAAGTTCAAGCAAAGCTGTCTGACATTATTCAGTGAGTGATGAAGTAGAGATAGAAAGGATTTTTGATGGATAATATTTGTTTCAAAACAAGAAAAAACTTCCATCTCTATTTTTACAATATAGAAATGTGCCCAGACCTTTCTTAATGCTATCTGGTTTCTGAGGGATTTGCATTCTCTCTAATATCTTAATTAAGAAATATGATATAGGAATAAGCATCTGTTACAAAGTTTAGAGCCAGGTGAGAATTCCAAAGTTTGAGATGGATTTTGAGTGTTTCATGGAGGAATGAAGTATTAAATATGCAGTAAATCCCAAATACAAGTGATTTGAAACGTTAGCAAGGAAAAGAGAAAAAGACTTTTAAAAAAAAGACATCAAATGTTGTTAGAGTAGTTGGAGTTATTTTTGCTAGATGAAATATAAGCATAAAGGGTGAAAAGCATGATGAGAAAACAAGAGGTGTCTAGGTTTGTCATTTTACCTGGCCACTCAACTTCATAGCTGTATCCCAGGTTTTCTGGCGCAGTAACAAACATTTCATCATTGGTAACTGGAGGCCAAAAAGGTACCATATTATACTGCCGGTTATGTCCGATAGGGGCATTCTCCAATGGGTATGTTGAGATATCTAAATTGGAAAGTCAAATCACACTTCTGTAAGTAAATGTAATCAAAATCATTCACTTTTTTTTTTAGGTTTCTTTTGCAACAATGAGTCATGATTTTGAGTAACTCCATTTTAATGTTTCCAACCTACTGAGAAAGGATCTTTGAAAAATCCTTCAAAGAGATGGATTAGTTGTCCAGAGTAGAAAAATACGGAATAGAGGGCTTAGCTCTTTCTGAAAGCTAGACTCACTAATGATGCCTCTGTTTTTTCAAAAAAAAAAAAAAAAAAAGACAAAAAATAAGTAATTTTTAAAAAATGGTCTATGTTGGACTTTTTTTGTGTAGAGAAGGAAAAAGGCATATATGGAGACCTTTGTATACTTTTTTTTTGCAATCATCTTTGCAATTATTTGCAGCAGTGATGAAGATTTCTCTCGTGCTGTTAAGGAGGGCAGCTGATAAGAAGTCCAGTGGAAGCTTTTTGTAACATTATGGTAAATCAGAAGAAAGTCAGCTGAAGCAAAAAAAAAGAAAAAATCCATTTTCGTAAGATGACGCAAAAGCTTGTGACAGATCATGTAAATACTGTAGGGGGATACAATTGCTTCTCTTATGGTTTGTGTGAGGAAGTCCACCCTGCAGGTTATGGAAACTATGTGAAGAAGCTGTTGTCCCATAACAGCAGCAACTACTATTGGTAGGAGAAGGGGGTGGGCTGGACTGCCCTAAGAGGAACACAATCCCTGCTTTGTGAAGACCAGGGCAGAAGCCCATGCCATTCTCCCTCCCTCCCGTGCTTTCTTTCCTTCTCCTTCCCTCCTCCCTTCTTCTCCATGTCAAAAAGACAAGGATAGAAACAGAAACTTTCTTCTGAATGGGTGTGGAAATAGCTAACAGAACAGTTGCAAGGCTGTGTATTTAATGTCATCAGGCAAAAATATAGATAATTAGTCCATACAGTGACTGAATGACCATGAAGTGTCTGAAGCTCCTGCGATTACTCTGTATGTGCTCTACCAGATTATGAATTTGAAGATCTTATTTTCTTTATACCTGGCACCTCCAGCTGAGTATGTTCATGAATAGCTTCTTGGAAATGGCTGTCCGTTTATGTGGGTTGAGGAAGAGAGGTTGCTTGTTATTACACAGTCTTTACTAACTTTCAGTCTTTACTAAATTTTATAGTCTGTACTAAAGTCCAGTCTTTTCTTCTAACCTTACAACCAATTTTCTGTCCCTTTTCAGTCCATAAGCATCTTACCAGCAGAGTGCCTTCTTAGCCACTCGTCAAAAACAGCATCTGTAAATGTGTGCAGGAGGACAAAGATGGGATCATTTGGTGATAAGTGGGTTTGCCCTCCTGTCCCATTCAGGAATAGATGAGCCAAGTTGTGAAGACTACGAACTGCTGGGTCATATTTCCCTGAAGGATCACTGTACCCTGTATGTGCAAACAAAGAGGAACACCAAAAATCACAGTTCTGTCATGTTCTGTTGCTTTGCTTTACATAACAGAGTAGCTAATTCTCTGCCTACTGGCATTTGAGAGATGTGGCTGCTATTTCCGTAGCACACATAGTTTTCAGATTAAAAAAAGCTTTTACAGAAGAATGCTAAGAATGCTAAGTGCAAGGCTGCTGGGATATAACACAATGCTGGCCAAAATATGCCATCTTATAACATGAAAGCGACGGTAGATCTTTAGGATATATATCTTTCTGAGCGTAACTGTAATAGCCGCCTGCATGTTTTAACTACTGGCATAAATATGAAGATGTTGGCATCTATCCTGATGGGCCAGCTGTTATGTTTCCTCACACATCATCTCCATTTTAACTGCCAACACACTTCAGAAAGCTTTGTGTGCCTGCTTTCTCATTGCACATTATCTCTACAACTCTGCTAGCACCCATCATCTGGAAATCCTGATGTCAGGAGATCATGATCTGAAGCATCACTAAAAAGGTCCTCTTGTTTTCAAGCTCTGGCCAGAGTTTTCAGAAAGAGGTCTGTGAAATGAGGTGATTAAAGACAAAGGCAAACGCATGTCAAAAGTGCTAAGCATCCAACATTTTCATATATACTTAAAGGTTGGTCCAAATTCTTGATTTTGTCCTCCTACTCCCCTGGATCATCTGAAGCTGTATATGGGTATTTTTGTTTGCCATGCCTACCTTCCACTGTGTTACGGAAACTGTCTGTTGAATTGGAATAGAAAGGAGGAGTGTCAAAAACACCGACTTCTAAACACAGTGCAACATCTTCGGGCTCTGGGAGACGCTGTACCATGGGCCTGGCAACATTTCCTGCTGGATTTCTTCGGATGGGACCACCCTCAGTGCCTGGGGATGGAGAGAGAAAACAAAGGTGATGCAAAATAATAGGCAGCAGAAGGCATCCTTCAAATGATATAATGAAGAAGAAAACCCCCTCGGAGATGACACTTAAACTGAAAGAACACGTAAGATCCTCATGTTGGTGAGAGAATCTGAATCTGGATAGTGCCTTGTGTGCTGGATCCACTGAAGCAATAATTTATAAAACATCTAGTGCTTCTCATTGAGCCTTAAGATTCTGTCTTATGTAAATGCTCTGGGAAATTCTGCTGTAGTTCTTCAGTGTGATTGTTTGATGAAACCTAGGACAAAAGATTTGGTGTAGCTCAGGAGAGGAATACTGGAATATAGTTGATTAGGTAGGCAATAAGCAACTAACTCAATACTGTGCTTTTACCCCTGTCTCCATGGAGATACAGAATTAAAGCTTGACAGTGATGACTATATGAGAGTATCTTGGGAATTTTAGTTCTCATAGCTCTTTGCTAGCATTCAGTTTTCTTCATATTCAAAACCTATTCCTCATAGTTAACACAGCTGGTGTTATACCATCTCCCTTTTGGAGCAGATATCATGAAAGTGATAAATGGAGTAGCTGGAAGAAAACGTAAATTTTGGTTAAGTAATGACATTACCTGATTTAAATATTTATGGCACAAAAGATGTATAGATATTTCAAAAGAAGGAAAGTCAAGTGTTGATCTCTTCCTCTGCTGCAGGCTTCATCTCAGATATTTAACTGCATGGTGCCGTTAGTACAAGACGGATCAAAATTTGCCCTGTCTCAGAAGACTGATACATGTCATATGGTCAGGAAAATTTAAAAATAACTGTAAGACTTTTAGGCTTGAACTATTGTGTTCTAATATACTATATTTACATATTATTAGAAAAAAATTCTCCCTAAATGTCTCTCCTGGGAGCAGTTACACTTACTGTTACAGATGGTTCCCAATGTGTCATAATCTTCTATGTTTTCACACAACACTCGCCACTGAGAGAAGATGGAGTTCTGACTGATAAGAGAGACATCAAAATTGCTTCTGGCTCCCATCAAGTCATCCGAGCAGATATCACAAGTATTTTGCCCTGTTGCAAAGTTCCAGTAGGGCAATCCAAAGGTGGGGTCCTGCAGCATATTCTAAAGCATATAAGCATGGTGTTAAAGGTCCTCCCCCATTTCAGTTTACTGCTGAAAGAATTTTCAAAAACAGTTAAATACGTCTCATTAAGAGTTAGACTCTTATATATATATTAAATACATTAATTTAATATATTAAATGCATTAAGAGTTGGACAGATACTTTCCTCACAGAAGGGAGAAAATCTATGGAAAAAAAATATGAATCCATGAAAAATGTTGATGCCTTTGACCATTCAGCAGAAGTGAGAATCAAACTGTTGAAATGAGTGATGGACTCTCCTCATTAATAACATCATATCACTAAATACTGATATTCAATTTTTTTTTTCCCTATCACTAGTCCATATCAGCAGGATTTGTATTACAAAGGATAATTAACTAAGCCAGTTGCTCAATGATTGAAAAGACAGGATGGTAAAGAAAAAGAAAATTGATCCTTCAAATTGTCATTATTGTTGTAACTAAATAATTCTGGAATATCATCTGATTTCCAATGTTTATAAAGTGAGATTTGCTGGCCAAACAAAATTAGCTTAACTAATGATCCAGTTTGCTAACACCAACAGGAATACTTATTAAACTACAAAGTGCTAGAAGTCCTCAGGGCTTCCATTTAAAGAAATATTACTAATGTTTGCGGAAATTTTGGTTTTGAAGGGAATTTGCCCTGTCCGAACCTGAGTTAATCTTCCAAATTTACTCTCTGCTTTAAGAATGACAGTCAGTAAGTAATCCATTTATTTTATTAATAGATTCACACATGGAAAGGGTAACTGCTTGTTTATAGAATAAAATTTCACAAATCTCTCTTTTTTTTTTCTTGGATCAGTTACACCAATTATGCAAACAAACTGTGATTCTGAATCCACAAACCACATCTGCGTTACTTTTCTTTAAAACTTGTACTGCTTTGATTGGTCTAACTTAGATTAAGAGTCAGAGCCTCAGTATACTAGCGATAATTTGTATTTGTCCAATTAACTATTTTCTGTGAAAATGTTTAGAATGTGTTCCAAGTATTAAAGTTGACTTAGATAAGGTTTATACTTTCAATTACTTCAGTTAAAATATTATCATGTCTACATTAATGACTGTTTAAGACTTAAACCAACCCTATTCATTTTATTATAGCTGATGAGACACAGAAATTGAATAAGAATTTTTTTAACATGTGGAAAGATCTTAAATATTTTTTTCTCTACTTGAATATGGGAATGAAAGGTATTTCAACTATACAAAGCACAACATGAAGACATTGCTCAATGTTAATGCAAACATTACCTGCATGTCTCTCTCCAACTGCAAAAGATGGTACCTATGCCAAGTGACGAAAGCTGGTCCCTCATGAGAGAAATCAACTCCTCCAAAACTCTGCTGCCCTGAACCGAGGAAAGTCTTCCTCACAGAATAATAATGGGACCACACAAAGTAGTTATATATGGTGATATTCTCAAACTGTGGTGTGTTGCCATCTGGTCCGAGTATTTCCTCACGTCTCCTTGTGGCTATAACAATGTCAGGGTGGACTGTCACCTTGGCTTGGTGCAGGGCATTCACAAAGCGCCTCCTTTCCTCTGCGCTGAGGTCCAAAAGATTCCTCCTGACTGGGAGGATACAGAAGAAGTTAACAAAGCAATAGATGCTCCAGTCTGATCTCTAGTGTATCTATTCCTATTAATTCTGAGTGAGTCTCTTTTTCCTCAGGCATATCTCCAGGTTTCATAGGGGCAATTCACAGAGAACTGAGTATGAATAGAAAATGTCATTTATTGTCAGAAAGGCTGAGCAGGATAAAAATAAAACTCAACACCCTGAGTGATTTTAATGCTCAGTTTTCTTGCAGATTATCCTTTCTCCCTTTCAGGGAAGTAATCAAAAAGAGCAGCTCTTGGTCACAGAAATCTTGCAGAAGTTTGTTCAAGATACTTAATGTTTCTTGGGGTAACACTTTAAGAAGAAAAGAATATCACATATCAATCTATATTTAAAAAAAAACTCTATCCTTGACAGTTTAGTGAAGACATTGCTGAAATACACTGCTAGTGCTTAAATCTTTGTATAGAAATGACGAATTCGCCAGTGAATTGTGAATTTCATGCTGAAGAGAACCTCTCCTGAAAGTCATTATCATTATTCACAATTTACAGATAGAGAAAGTGATGGACAAGGAAGAAAACTAATGTTAAAATATCAGTGTACATGAAAAAAGAATGGGGTCCATAGCACCTCAGTCCCAGTCCAGTACTCTGTCACCTGGCCAGGGAAGACATTAAGCCAAATTAGACTAACCCATAGATGAAAACTGTCACAGCTATTCTTCAACATGCAGTCATTTTCATTACCAAAAATACTGTCAAACCCATGATCTGCCTGTTAAGCAATGGATTCTGCTGTTGTAAGAAGCAACAGCTCTCTAGCATGAATTAGCATGAAGAGTAAAAGCAAATTATATTTCACTATATAAAGCAAAGCTGATATTTTGAAATTACTGCAGTTGATAGAAATACTTGTCAAAAGCCTGAACTTCACTCAGGAATTCTGTGACCTGTTTCAGATAACCTTCTTTTGTCGCAGGACTTGCAGAACTGATATGCCAGCTGTGGTCACTGTGGGTTTGTTGTTGTTACTGTTGTTTTAAGTTATCGCCTGAAAATACCCTCCTGATTAGCTCCTTCTGATCAGCTCCTGATTAGCTCCTTAAACATTTAAATTATCCTAATTTCCTTAGCATTTTGGTGAGTAGTTAACAATTTAATAAGTGAGAACCATAAAAAGTGATCTTGTGTACCCCAGAAATTGGCTAAAATTGCTTTTTGCCTATCCTCAAATTTACTTTACAAACCCTCTGTGTGTTCAAGTTTCTTTCTTAGTTATTTTTCAGAATTCTCACTGTTGTCAACAGGAACAGGCCAGGTCAGCAGAGGGTGAAACCTGACATACCTGATCCAATTCATGAGCAGTATTTTCTGCTTTCTACTCTGCTTCTGAGAGCTCAAGGGATGAATAAAGTGCCAAGGCCTTTCACCACACCTCAGATAAGTGGGCTTTTAGGAATTCAATGTAAACCTGTTGAATTGTTAATGCTTACTTTGCTAACCTTTCCTGGAAAATGTGCGTAGCACTACTTATCTGTTGAAAATAATGATAGTGGTGAGTGGTGATTTTTTTTTCTGCAAGAAGCACTGTGCTCATACTAGATACCTGCTGCTTCTCATGCCAAAATAATCCATTATTCACTTAGGAGATTATGGATTTTGTAGGCTTTCAATAACACATTTAAACTTTCCCTAATAAACACTGAAATCTTACTCATTCAAATGACTTTGCCTCAAGAAAAAGGATACATTCTCAAACCTGTTTCTCTCATATTTGGCATTTGTCCAGGTCCTGCAGATACTTCATGACCATTCCAAGTATTTCTAGACATTTCTATTCTGGATATCAGAGATGCAACCCAGCACTGCCCAGGCTTCCTTTTTGATGCCCTTACCTATGTTTGTCGGCTGGCTGCAGGTGGGTCCACTCCAGCCGGGGCGGCACGAGCCACAGTTGTAGCCAGAGAAGTTGCCGCTGCAGCGGCACGTCTGGTTGAAGAAGCGCAGGGGCCACTGCTCGCGGTCATCCCGCCCGTCGTGGACGTACTGCGGGCCGTGGGGACGGGAGTCGGCCGTCACGGGCACGCAGCGCCCTCGCCCCGTGGCCACGCCGCAGCGGTCTGAGCCCGGCCCGAACACGGGGAAGAAGTCCGGGCAGCAGGCGCCGCTCCGCAGGGCCTCAGCTGTGGCGCACTGCCGGGGGAACTGGGCTCCCGCGGGACTCAGCAGCAGCGGCAGGAGGAGCAGCAGCAGCATGGGCAATGGCATGGTGGCCGCCGCCTGGAGCCCGGCTTGGTGCCGTGTCCCCTGCCTTGGCACACGCTGCGCCTCCAGCTGGCCTGAGGGAAAGAGAAGCAGGGAGAGGGGTAGCAGTGAGGCGAGGGACCCGCGGGCACGCCGTCCTCCCCACCCGCTGCTCGTCCTCGTGGTCTAGCCAGAGGAGATGCCCCTCTGGCAACAGACACCCCTGTCCTTCCTTTCTCCACAGTCGTAGCCACCTGCTTTGACCTCGCTACCTCCCAATGTCTTTCCCATTGTGCCACCACCAGGCTGATTTACTTCACCATCACAAATACCAAAACCACTAAAAACACTAGGGCACCTATCTAAGTACTTCAGCTTAAGTTTCTTTTTTCAGTTCATGCCTTTCTCTTCTGCATTTATCAACCATGCAGATAGCATTTTCCCTTCCATGTCTCTGCAATGCTCTTAGTGCCAGCTCTGCTGAAGAGCAAAACTGCAAATCCCCCTGCACTGCCCCTCCTTGCTGCTTCTGGTACCTCTGCTCTGCTCAGGTCCTGCTCTATCTCTGCATCCTCCACAGCTCTGCCTACCTCCAAACAAGCGGTGCTAATTTCTTTCCTGTTTCAGTCTGCTTACTAATCCTTGTTCTACCAACACAGTACGTCTTGGCCTCACCCTCCGTCTCTTACTAATCCCCTTTCTACTTCAGTGCATTTCCCCGGTCTTTAAGTACTCCAGCAGCACATGATTTCTTTCGTGCTTATCTCCTTGTGATTTTACAAGTTTTAGCAAAGGTCAGAGACAAGTACTTGAATTCAAAACAGAACAACTATGTGGTTTTTTTTTATTATTATTATTTGCAAAGAAAGGTTCATTTGAAAAAGGACGAAGATCTTTAGGGAAGTTCACATTTAACATACTTTTTTTAGTACTTCAAACGGTATTCCCAAGAGCACACCAAATTAAAAAACAAGATAGATTAGTCAAAAAATGAAATTCTCCAATCTTAAAGCTTCTACTTAACTATTTGTTTTGATAAACAAAATACAATTATATTCAATTGTCCTAAAAATGATAAATTGTGATCCAGTGCTGTGAAGGGTACTGAAATGAAAAAAGAAAAAAAAGAGAAAAAGTCTCTGGGTGAACAAAATGTTTCTCTATTCTTTCCAGGAGCCAATATCAGCAAGTAAAGATATTACTTGTTCTCCTTCAGACCCCCGTGTTGCCCCCAAGCACAGTTTCAACAAGAAGAGGATGTTTTGCAAAACAAAACAAAACAAAACAAAACAAAACTAAAAACTTAACAGGCAATTAAGACAATACATTAACACAATTTCTGGGAAATTATGCACACATCATTTAGGACACATAAAAGACAAATTTGCCACATCAGAAGGTAAACCAGCCTGTTAAAGAGTCTGAAACCAATTCCTCCTTCAAAGAATGGTACAAGTTTGAACTATGAATATTCAACACAGCACGGGAAAATCATAATAAGCTTAGGAGGGATAAAGGCAACAGTTTAAAAAAAATGCAGCAAGCAGAAATATTACTTGGGATTGCCTGGCACCAGAAAACTTGGCCTTGTAGTGGCAGACATAGTATCAGCCTACTGTAAAACCTTCTGCATTGCTATCACGTGAGAAGGTTTTCCAGCAAAATCCTGGAGATTTGGAGCTGAACGCCATTTCCATTCTGTGGCTCCAACTGCTCCCTTGGGGATCCTGCTGGAAACTTCGTTGCACAGTTTGGGGGTATGCAATCCCTATTACAGTCATTCTTCTGATATTTTTATCCCTAGAGACTCCTGCAACCCTACAGGGCTTGAAGGGTTTTGACTTTGTGGATTATCTCACTGTGGTGCATCTGTGTTTCACTGACTGTGTTTAGTAAGGTCTTGTCTGCATAAGCAAGGTTACAAGGAAAAAGTCAGCATGTGAATCTGTAGCTCATTAATTTCCTGTGCAGATCTCTGCAAAGAGAGTTAGTTGATATGCTAGCCATCCACAACCAGTCTGCTTGATATTCCTCACACAGAGATTTCTTCTTGATGGTGCTAATAATAAGCAGACATCTCTACAGCTAACACATGGGTTATATCTCTACAGCTAACACATGGGTTATAGCAATGTTTATTATGCAGTCTCCTGGAGAACATCATGAAAATATAGGTAGATCTGTTTGTGTCTGAATGTTTATGAAAGCTGATGAGACAATTAGCTCCTGTCTCATTCTATTAAATATGCAGTCCACCTTCATTCACAAGGAGATACATTACACCATTTAGTAAGTGCCCAAGTTTTACAACTTGGTCTTACAAGCTGTCTTACAACTACAGTGCTGCCTGACAGCTACAGTGCTGCCTGACAGCTACCCTACTCCCCAATCTTAAGACACATGGAGTCCTAGCAAAATTATATTTTATAAGCCTAAGTTACACAGGAAAGTTGGGGTTTTTTTAGTGTTATAGAATCATAGAATCATAGAATGGCTAGGGTTGGAAGGGACCTGTAGAGGTCATCTAGTCCAACCCCCCTGCACACGCAGGGTCCCCTAGAGCATGTGGCACAGGGTGGTGTCCAGGCGGGTTTTGAAGATCTCCAGAGAAGGAGACTCCACCACCTCTCTGGGCAGTCTGTTCCAGGGCTCTGTCACCCTCACCGTTAAGAAATTCTTCCTCAAGTTCCTGTGGAACTTTTGGTGCCTCAATTTTTGGCCGTTTCCCCTAGTTCTATCACTGGCCACCACTGAGAAGAGGCCAGCCCCCTCCTCCTCACTCCCTGTCTTGAGATATTTATAGACATTGATCAGATCCCCTCTCAGTCTTCTCTTCTCCAGGCTGAAGAGGCCCAGCTCTCTCAGCCTTTCCTCATAGGGCAGATGTTCCAGGCCCCTAATCATCTTTGTGGCCCTGCGCTGGACTCTCTCTAGCAGCTCCACATCCCTCCTGCACTGGGGAGCCCAGAACTGCACACAGTACTCGAGGTGCGGCCTCCCCAGGGCTGAGTAGAGGGGCAGAATCACCTCCCTCGACCTGCTGGAGACGCTCTGCTTAATGCACCCCAAGATCTCATTGGCCTTCTTGGCCACGAGGGCACACTGCTGCCTCATGGTCAACTTGTCGTCCACCATGACGCCCAGGTCCCTCTCTGCGGGGCTGCTCTCCAGGAGGTCGGTCCCCAGCCTGTAGGCATGTCTAGGGTTATTCCTCCCCAGGTGCAGGACCCTACACTTGCCCTTGTTGAACTTCATGAGGTTATTGCTGTTACTTGTACATCACCTGTGCTGTGATAATGATTTTAAGGAGACTCGTGCTGTAAATGCTAATAAAAACTGAATACTAGAGAAGTCAAGTGTATGAATTTGGCAATGGATGAAGTGTCAATATATAAGCATGGTTTTCTGAAATGCAAATACAACTGTGCTTCTCTTGAAATTATGAGAGTTTGGATACCAGCAGCCAGGTCATCAGATTTGCTTTAGAGATTTACATCACCTGTGAACCTAAGCTAATTCAGGTTCCTTTTTTGTTGATGTTGGCTTTTTCTGTGCTTTGTTTTTGTTTTTCCTTGTAAGTATTCTCATTTGCTAATATTTTCACAAAATAAACCAGCTCACACAGGAAGATTTGAATTATTTTATATTTCATTTAGTTTTCTATCTCCTTTCATTAGAAGCAAATCATATTGTTCTTAAAAAAGAACTTTGTGTAACTTATGTGAAAAGAGAGGGTACTGGAAATGACTTCTACATTTAAGCTGTATTTCATTAAAAGTAAATTTAAAAAAAAAGATTTATAGAAACTACAGTCAAATTGTCAGGAAAAGAATATTGAAGAAAAGGATAATTATGCTTACTATCTTTTAAATTATACTAGAATTCTTGATGAAGATGATTTTCTAGATTTTGCAAATGTGCTTGATTTTGTCACTGGATCATACTTGTTCTTCACTGCACGTCAAACTTTTGGTGATGGCTTTCAGTATAGCCTTGCTCTTGTACAGACCTGGGATGGCACTTCCCAGCCTGGCTGGGGCCCAGCTGGTCCTGACAGACTTGCTGGGTCTTCGCTTCACTTGCCAGGGGTGGGGCTATGTAGAGTAGACTGCTATAAGAAAGAGCATGTCATTTTTTTTTTTTTTTTTAATATGTAAATTTATTTTGGTAAGATAAAGAAATCTAAACTTCTATGTGAAATGAACTAGGAAACCTTGGAGCCACTTGACCATGTCTCATGTCTAAAAGATGATGCAGAGAAACAGTGAAACAATTTTTTTTTATAAACAACCTTTGAAGTTTCTAAAAGAGTAGGGCATTCTGATATGTGCACAGAGATCAGGGATATAGATAAGAGCATGACAACACTACTAGTTTATGAGTTGGATGAGTTGGAATTTTCTAGATCATATTCACTTTTTTTTTTTTCCCTCCATTAATCTCGGC
Source organism: Eudromia elegans (assembly GCA_003342815.1). NCBI lineage: Eukaryota > Metazoa > Chordata > Aves > Tinamiformes > Tinamidae > Eudromia > Eudromia elegans. Next base: position 3,286,179 of record PTEX01000026.1, read on the forward strand.
TGTTTCTCAGGCTTCTAGATGTGCTTTTTCTCCTTTAGCCTTTTTAGTGTGCCACTCTTCTTTTTCAATTTCCGTAGCCCCACTTTTATATTCCAGAGTTGTGTGCAAGCACCCATCCTGGAGCTTGGGAGTATTCCTTACTGTCTGTCCTTCCAAGAGTCCTGAATAATATATCTTCTCCACCAAACAATTTCATATTTCAACTTTTTGTGGCCACTCTTCCTTGGTCCCCACTGAATGCTCTGGAGCTAATTCCAGATCTAAGCAGAGTATGATTCACCATGCATTAATAGCAGAGTAAAACTATGTGTGACTGCAGTGTTCAGTAATCCACCTACACTGAATGCAATAGTTCTGCATCACCTAAATCCTCACCCCATTTTATCAATTGTTTAAAAATCACAGTGTCAAGCAGGATGAAAGGATGAAAATCAGTCTTTGATCTTTATTTCCCTTCTTGTTATTACTTGAATAATTCTGTTTCTTCCTCAGGTCTTAGTTTAATCTGCTTTTCTTTCAAACACTTGTTTAATCTTTGTTTTCTTCTAATATTTTTTTTTCTTATGGCTACTGAACTAATGACACACAAATGGACACACTAAGCACAGTCAAGAGCTGAGATAATGTTTCAGCACATAATTTTTTATCGCATGCTGACTTTATTCAACTGCTTAAAATGTAAATTTCCAGACTTTTAGCTAGAAAATTTTTAAAAGTAATCGCATGATCATAGAATCTTTAAGGTTGGAAGGGATCTTTAGAAGTCATCTGGTCCAACTCCTCTTGCACACACACGTCACCTAGAGCACATGGCACAGAGTGGCATCCAAGTGGGTTTTGAAGATCTCCAGAGAAGGAGACTTCAAAACCTCTCCGGGCAGCCTGTTCCAGGGCTCTGTCACCTTCACTGTTCAGAATCTTTTCCTTACTTTCCTGTGGAACTTTTTATGCTTCAGTCTGTGGCCATTTGCTCTAGTCTTATCGCTGGCCACCACTGAAAAGAGACTGGCCATATCCTCCTCACTCCCTCCCTTGAGATACTTATACACACTGATCAGTCTCCCTCTCAGCCTTCTCTTCTCCAGACCGAACAGGCCCAGCTCTCTCAGCCTTTGCTCATAGGGCAGATGTTCCAGGCCTCTGATCATCCTTGTAGCCCTGCGCTGGACTCTGCATCCCTCTTGTACTGGGGAGCCTAGAACTGGACACAGTGCTCCAGGTGTGGCCTCACCAGGGCTGAATAGAGGGGAACGATCACCTCCCTTGACCTGCTGGAGATGCTCTTCTTAATGCACTCCAGGATCCCATTGGCCTTCTTGGTCACGAGGGCACACTGCTGCCTCGTGGCCAACGTGTCGCCCACCATGACGCCCACGTCCCTCTCTGCAGAGCTGCTCTCCAGAAGGTAGGTCCCCAGCTGGTACGGGTGTCTGGAGTTATTCCTGCCCAGGTGCAGGACCCTGCACTTGCCCTTGTTGAACTTCATGAGGTTTCTCATCGCCCAGTTGTCCAGTCTGTCCAGGTCCCTCTGGATGGCAGCGCAGCCCTCAGGTTTATCAGCTGCTCCTCCCAGTTTTGTGTCATCAGCAAACTTGCTGAGGGAGCACTCCATCCTTTCATCCAGGTCGTTAATGAATGAGTTGAACAGGACCAGACCAAGGACTGACCGCTGGGAGACACTGCTAACCACAGGCCTCCAACCAGACTCTGCAACACTGACCACCAACATCTGTGCTCTGCCATCCAGCCAATTCCTAATCCACCTCACCATCCACTCATATATCCCACACTTCAGGAGCTTGCCCAGGAGGATGCTGTGAGGGACGGTGTCAAAAGCCTAGCTGAAGTCCAGGTCGATGACATCCACCGCTCTGCCCTCATCTACCCCGCCAGTCACTCCATCACAGAAGGCTATCAGGTTAGTCAAGCATGATTTCCCCTTGGTGAATCCATGCTGGCTACTCCTGAGCGCCTTCTTCTCCTCCATGTGCCTGCAGACGTCAGCCAGGATGAGCTGTTCCATCTCTTTTCCGGGCATGGAGGTCAGGCTCACTGGCATATAGTTGCCTAGGTCTTCCTTCTTGCCATTTTTGAAGATCAAGGTGACACTGGCCTTCTTCCAGTCCTCTGGCACCATTTCTGTTCTCTAGGAACTTTCAAAGATGATGGAGAGCAGCTTAGCTATGACATCCACCAGCTCACTCAGCACTCTGGTGTGCATCCCATGAGGGCCCATGGATTTGTGGGTATCAAGTTTCCCTAAGACCCAGTGTTCCTCTACCCGGGGCAAGTCTTCCTCCCTCCAGGTGTCTTCTCTTGTCCCTAGGGTCTGGGATTCCAGAGCGCTGCCCTTGGTAAACACTGAAGCAAAGAAAGCATTCAATAATAACTCTGCTTTTTCTGTGTCTTTCTTGACCAGGGAACCCCCTCTTTTTTGCATCAGCAGACCCTCATTTTCCCTAATCTTCCTTTTGCTACTGATATATTTGAAGAAGCTCTTCTCTTCATCTTTATCATCCCTTGCCAATTTTAATTTGAAACGCACCTTAGCCTTCCTTGTTGCATCCCTGTATTCTCTGACAATATTCCTATATCCCATGCAGCCTGTCCTTTTTTCCCATGTTCTGCAGACTGCCTTCTTCTGTTTGAGTTTTGCCAGGAGCTCATTGCTCATCCACATAGGCTTCACTGCCTGACTTCTTACTCATTGGGAGGAATTATGAGAGAAACAGAATCAGCCATCTCGATTAGGTGCCCAAGTCAAAATGAGCATAATCACAGAGTGAGATAGTTACTCCAGCCAGAAGGTGCCCCAACTCATCGGTCCAGCCCTTCTGCTAAGATCTGGGTGGGCTTTGACATGTAGTTCAGACCAGGTTGCTCAGGCCTTGCGACAGTGTTGTCTTGGAAGCCTCCAAGGACAGAGATGGCACAACCTTTCTGAGTCTTGCTCCATTGCCAGGTTGCCCTCCTGGTAGTTTTTAAAATATTTTTTATTTTATTATTATTTCTATTATGCTACGTTGGTGTCTTTCAGTTTATAGCCACTGTTCCTTGCTGGTCCACTGCTGTGACCGACTCCTGGGCCCGCTCTGCAGAGCTATGTCCAGCCCTGGCTTTGTCTTCCTTTCATCCATTTAATTGTTCATCCATCCAGACACTAGTATCTGAAACTTGATAAATAGTTGCTGTGGAAACTGTGTCAGAAGTCTTGCTTATGTCAGAAAATATTCACTGCTCTTTCTTTATGCACATATCTAATCATTTTATTATAAAAAAAAATCTGATGGGTCAGCTGCTGTCATGTGGGGAAAAAAGGAACATCAGACAACATGACACTGCTAAGCTCAGTTTAAGTGGACCAATTGAGGGATGAGTCATTCCAGGAAAAGCTTAAAACGCAAACACACACACATGTGCACACACATACAAACACATAAAGAACTAGTTTACTGGGACCAGCTCCAACTAGCTGGCAGTGCTGAGTCCAGAGGTAAAGTCATTCTCTCCAGACCCTCTCCATATTGGCCACTGGTCAAGGGCTTGGAACCAGTGTATTAACGGCTGCACCTCAGGTCCTTTGCTTCTAGGTAGCATCAGATGTCCACATCTGTGGATGTGACCTTTCCCCTCCCCTGTTTCTATTACTGGGAGATTTTATGACCAGATGTCAGCATAGTCTGCCAGTGAAAACAGAAAACAATGATATTATGCTATACTTTTCCATCACTTTCATGTGATGTTCTGTCCCTTGTTGATCCATGGCCAGTATCAAGGCTTATCAAATTCTGTTCTTGTTTGCACTATCCTGTCAGCTTTGGCTTATCATGCTCATTAGTTCACTCTCATTCAGAGCAAGGTTGTGACGGTTTTATGACACCTATGCTTTATGCTTAACTAACCCATACTAACTGTTCTCAGTCCTCTTCATATGCTGACAGATGGCTCCCATTTGGGAGGACTTGCCCTCTAATTCTCCCATTGATCAGAAAAGGAATTTTATTTCCTTGATTAATCCTTCCGGAATAAAGATCACCTTTTCTTTGGTGTTTGGAGATCTCTCCTAATCTTCACAATCTTTCCAAGACAATAGATTGCAGTTCTGCAATGATGTCAGCCCATTCTTCCAGGATGCCTGGATGGAGCCTGTTGCGTTGGAAGATTTTTCAAAAGCTCAGAGATTCAATCTTATTGATTCTTATAATTCCTCTCCAGCTTGAACCCTCTCTAGACAAAGGTGCCTGGGATGCCTCGTTAGGGAAGACCAAGGTAAAGAAGACACTGAGGACCTCTGTCTTGGTGTTCATTATTGTTACTGTGTTCACCTCAACCTTCAATCCTAGTGTGAGTACAGAAGCTGTTCTTGCTGCATGTCCAGATGACAGGTGCTCTACAGGCAAGTATGAGACTTGGGAAGGTGCAGTCAATAGAAGAGAGGTTTGCTCCATGGTTCCCCAAGAGTTAAGGAACCCTGCAGCACCACGGTCAGAGTGGGACATTGTGGGACTGATGTAGCCCTCCAAAAAGCCCCAAAAAGCTGAGCAAACCTCAGAAAAGTGACACCACAGACCCACACTGTAAGCATCTCCATACTGCGGAATTTTTCACTGCATTATTTGTTGCCCATCCATACTGTGACCTGTTCATATATGAATGAATATCAATGTATAGTGTTGTCAGTTGACCAAGTTGTTAACCATCCTGTTCTCCACATAACATCCCTACTGTTATAAACTGAGGCCACCTATTCTATTGTGATCTGGCATTGAGTGACTGGATAATTAATTTGGTCTGTGATGGATAAAAGCAAAAAATTCACATACCTCTGATGTGAACTAGGACTCATCTTCAATTGGCCTATGAAACTTATAACCCACCCATTAGTGGGAACGCACCGGATGCCAGCTGTCAAGGATAACCTGAATCACCTTGGTGCAGCTTGAGCATGGTGCGAATAATCCAGGAAAAACTATACAGGAGGATATCCATAAAGGAAAGGCAATAACAGTGAACGTCATTTTCAAGAACTGTCACTGTACCTTGTACCCATGGATTATTGAGCTCTGATATGTGTATTCCATTTTTAGTTCTTTTATGTTTCTATTTTTTTACTACACTTTGTTATAGTTGTAGCTTTGTTGTATAGCTTTGTTATAGTTGTAGATTATCTAGTATTACTTGTTGGGTGTCATAGATGTCTGCCACGTGTGTGCAACTGCTTAGCTGTAATAAATTCTTTTACTCAACAAATGAGAATCTCTTGAGCTCAATGCAGCTAACCACAAATCCAGAAGAACCCCAGATATTCCTCTAGTGGTGCATCACACCAGATAATGCTGTATTTGAATATATTTATATATTTCTCCATTGTTATCTGCTCCTTATTCAACCTGCATATACTCTTTGGCATTGCAGCACAATGGATTTCCTGGTTAGCATTGTTGCTCTCCTGGTAGGCCTATCTTTTTGCCAGCCAGAAAGACTGCTCTTGCATGTGGAAGATGTTGTTAAAGAACTGCTGGCTTCTCTGTATTTCAGAACTGCTTCCCAAGGGATCCTCCATACCAGCTATGAGTAAGTTGAAATCTGATCACTTGAAGCCCAGGATCTGTGTGTTGCTACTTTCTTCCTTCAGGATCCTGAACTCCGCTATTTCATAGTCATCCACAATCAGTCCTTCCCTCTCAGTGAATAGACTATCCAGTTGTTTATCAGCTCTATTTCGCCAACCAGTACTTGTGTCAAGAGCTCATCCCAGGCACTCTCCAGAAAACATTTTGACTGCTGCATGACACCTTATGCCACATAGGTTAAAGTGTCTCATGAAAACCAGGCTTTGGGAAACAGATAATTCCTCTGGTGGGATAGACTTGAGTTGATCTGCTTGATCAACTGATCTGATGTGCTATGTAATAGACTCATATACTATACAGAGGAATAGGGACAGGCTGGTTCAGTGGGCTGAGACCAACCAAATGAGGTTCAGCCAGGCCAAGAGATGGGTCCTGCACTTCGTTCACAACAACCCCATGCAGCACTACAGGCTTGGGGCAGAGCAGCTGCAGAGCTGTGCGGCAGAAAAGGATCTGAACATGAGCGAGCCGTGGTCCCAGGTAGTCAGGAAGGCTGGTATTAGGAGCAGTCTAACTAGCAGGTCCAGGGAAGGAATCGTCATCCTGAACTGGGAGCTCGTGAGGCCTCAAACACTCTGTTCACTTTTGGGCCCCTCACTACAAGAAGGACATTGAGATGCTGGAGCATGTCCAAAGATCGGTAATGAAGCTGGTGCACAGACCTAATGAGGAGCAGCTGAGGCAGCTGGAGTTACTTAGTCTGGAGGAGACACAAGGGGAAACCTTATCAGTCTCTCCAACTACTTGAAGGGAAGTTGTAGTGAGGTGGGGTTTGATCTCCCCTTCAGAATAACTACATATAGGATGAGAGGAAATGGCCTCGATATGCCAAGGAAGGTTCAGTTTATACATTAAGAAAAAATTCTATAAGGAAAGGGTAAACAAATATTGGAATGTAGTGTGCTGGGAAGTGGTAGAGTCACCATCTCTGCTAGTATTCAAGAACCATGTAGATGAGGCATTTAAGGACATGGTTTAACAGTCATGGTGTTGAAGGGCATATGGTTGGACCTAATGATCTTGAAGGTCTTTACCAATCATAGAGATTCTATGATTCTGTGATCAGATAACTATGGTCATGAGAGAGCTGTCCCATCTCACTTCAACGATCGCATGCTCTGTGGTTGTGTGACCATGCGGCAAACTTCAGCTCCTCTTGCATATATCCTGGGCTGCATCCATTTTTATGGCTTACTTGAGGTAAGCCATCTTTAATTCTATGTGTGTATAAATATATATGTATATATTATTACTGTTATTTTCCAGGCATTGTTTTGCGTTAACTGTTTCCTGTGAAGTTACTAACTTTGACCTCTACTTCTCCAGTTAATTGCAAGCAGCTTTCAGCTATCCCAGTTACCTCGTTTAGAGGCTTCCTTACCAAGTTGAAAAACTTGTTTCTTGAAAAAAGACATGCTTACTCCACTTTATCAAAGAGAAACCTCCTCTTGACAATAATCTTCTTTCCTAAAGAGAGTTCCACGACATAAAGCCAGAGTGCTGCCTGTTGAATCAGCCTTTTAGACAGTTGTTATCTCACAGGATGAGCCTTCTCTCACTCAGGTATTTCCTTTTTTTTTTTTTGTAGAATGAAGACAAGCAGTATCTAGAGTCCCATTGGCGGCTGCTGTATCTCATGTCTGGAGGTCACTGTCAAATCCAGTGTTTTGTGGTTACTCATTGTTTAACTCAAGACTCCCTTAAGAGTGCCACTGGTGCCCACATGTATGCACAACCAGGGATCTGAAAATCAAACAAGGCTTGGTAGCCCTTGCACAACACTCCAGATTTGTGTGCCTGGCAATCAGCAAATAACCGTTGGTAACAGGTAACATGCCTGTGCAATAGAGAGGTACTCCAGTTCTCTGCAATCTCCAGCTTCCTCTTGGTGCCCAGGAGTAGCTGGGTCCGAAGCTAGCTGTAGCAGAATTTGTTGCTCTTGCCTTTGTTGTACTGGTAGGGCTCTGTACAGTGTGCGTAAACTATGATTTTAAGGCAAAAGAAGAAATACATCCCCTGCTACCAAGCATCACAAGCTTTCAACCTTTCCTGTCTTGGAAATCTCCAAACACCACTTGGTCAAATGCAGTCTTTTTAATGAATATGAAACATACTCCTCAGTTCCCCTCTCCAGTGATTACTCTCATAGTTTTTACTGCAAAAGATAAGTAGGCCTTGCAGATTCTATTGCTTTTTCATTTGGATATGATTTCATCTTGGCGAGATGAAAATTGTCCTATGTATTTGAGACACACAATTTAGTCAGTTTACTTCAACATTCTTTTGAAGAATGCACTGAATGTAGTTCACGGTCAATTAGCTACAGCCACTTTCTCTCTGAAGCAAGGTTAGATCTGTAATAGAAGATACTGCTCAAAAGAAAGGCTGATCTTTTCTACAGCAACCTGCTGATAAAACTTCTTAAATGTACTTTCAAAGTAGTTGGATCAACTTTGAATGAAGCTGCAGTACACGTGTCTGTTTGCTTAGAGCATGAGAACACGCTGTTCATTCATTAGCTTCATTCCCAAACACATGAAAAAGCATATGATTGTGATGATATCGTTGCACATATTTTGCTGTGAAACAGTACCTTAAAGAATCATTAAAGGTCAGTACCAGGAAACAGATCTTTATCAACTCATCTTAAAAAGAATATATAGTAGCAGTTTTTCCGTTAAGGTTAACTGTCTTTTCACACTACTTCAGTTCCAATAGGCTTGTTCAGCTTTGTGTTTTTGAATAAGCATATTTCATATCGAGGATAAACTACGTATTCATAAGTTATCTGGTGTGTTCTAACAGTACAAATCAAAGATTTATAGGAAAGCAGTGTATATATAAAAAAAAAAGAGCAACCAACCATGTTTTATATTTCTAGCATACAGTAAGCAATAATCAGTCAAGAGGTCCCTTCCAACCTTAAGAATTCTATGATTCTATGATTCTATGATTCTATGATTCTATGATTCTATGATTCTATGATCAGCAGTGAGTTGTAAAAACTTACTTATACATATTTCAAGAAGTGGTGGTGGATTTTTTTATTAACAGAGCATGTGAATATGGAAGAACCTGATTTTATAAAGCAAAGATGAAACGATATGGTGACAAATACAATACTGTCATTAGTTGACTTTATGCAGATAAATATATGTTTGTCACTGGAAACATAAACAAACATAAATGGTTTAGTGCAAATCTGCTCCTCAGTTGAGCACATGCATTGGAGCTGATACCAGATGATCTTACTCATATTTAACATAAAAAATATAAAAATGCATAATCATAAGCACCACATAAAAATCTCATTTTTCCTGCACAGTTACAGGCTTCAAGCTTTAGCAAATTACTTCTAACTAGAAGTGAGAAGTACCATTATAAACATTTGTACTTTACTAATCTGTAAAATATCCAGTTTTCTGTAATATTAAATACAGTGGGCCAGGCTCAGATAAGATAAATCAACTAGCTCCATTGGTTCCAATAAAAGGTACAGTTACAATGTGCCCATGGGAGCTCTGGCAATTTAAATAGATGGCTTAACTCATTTGTCCAGCTTAACCTTTTGAATAGTTCTCATTTAAATAGTAGGTTCAATTGCTGAAGAGAACACCACCAAAGTAATATTTGCTGTTGGGAAAAAAAAAAAGTGCCACAGTGACTTCCAGTCCTATTATATATCACCATCCTTTTTATTCTCGTTTTCTGCTGGAGAATTTAAGGTCAAAAAAAAGGTTAACTCCAAACTGCCCAGTGCTGCCTGACAGAACTGGAAGTACTACTACTATGAATAAATAAAAATAAAATGCTTGAATATTCAGGATTATATTTGAGGTTTCAATGCAATCTGAATTATTCAGCATGCCCACTCTGTCTTTTCTTTCTATCTTTTTTCTCAGATATTGGAAATTCCAGTTGGTTTGAGATGCACTCGAAATATAGAACAAACTTTTTTTTTATCAGAAAACTAAGGTAGCTATTGTACAGTACTTATGAGATGTAAGACTGAAATCTGCATTTTTGATAGGGAAATAAAATAACATTAATCAGTTAACTGGGTAATAATTTTCTCATAATCATCCACTGAATGATGTTTTTCTCAGATTTCCACTAGCTACTCTGCTTTTCAAGTAATATTCAGTCTTTATTGATAGAAATTGATAGGTTTAGTGGGAGCAAGACTGGCTATAAAATCATAAGTATGTAAAATAAAAAGAGAAAGGACAACATTTTTCTTTAAAGTCTTGGATAGCCTGATTAAATTTCAAAAACAGAAACATATGTAACATCAAGTACCTTCTCATTTTAGAATAATTGTATTGATTTTACTTACAGTATTGAATTTGCATAATTTGTCTCACATAGACTAGAAAGAATATAAAGCCGAGAAAGTAATTTCAATCCTATCCAATTTCAGTTCTTCACAAAATGTGTTAAATACTGTTCCATTGAACTAAATGAGTGTTTTGCCTACTGTATTTAAATATGCTTTGTAATAATGACAATAATTTCTGGACATGTTTCCCAAATTCTTTCTTATTTCTTATTCTCAACAGTACCAATGAGCCTAGATATGGTTTGAAAAATGAAATTATCTTGCAGTGACTTCTGCAAAGCAAAGACTTTCAGAAAATTTGGTCTATGTGGTTCAAGAGTTCACCTTCAGCACAGAAACTTATATAAGTGATTGGAGTCTTTATTACTTTCACCAAACACAGTCTGTAGTGCCTAGAGAGAGATCTGCAGTTTCAAAATGATGCAATAGAGGTGACAAATGACTGCCTCCAGGGGAATGAGTGAGACCTGGAAGAGTGCAGCAGATAGGTATAAAATGAAAATAAGTAGCAGTTGTCTAACAGTTTGAAATAGCTCCAAAATAACACACATCAGCATTGCCTCCTGAGTATATATGAAAGATTTGAGAGCAGTATTTCACAGAAACAGTGGACTGACAAAAGCATAAGATTGGCTAGAGCTTCCAGAATGTGAAGAATAGCATTTTTTTCTCCTGAATTTGCAGGAGATAGATATGTGTGTATATATATATATATATATATATATATATATATATATATATATATATATAAAATGAGCCTGGAGTCATGAATTTATAAGTGACTGTTAATGAGAAAAGTGACTGTTAATGAGAACTGACTTTTTTAGCAGCCAAAGATTAAGGAGATAAACTTGTTACAGACCCAGGAACAAACTTGATATCAAAGCTGGCTTTGAACTGTGGGTACTCAGAGTCGATGATGGGCATTGGCATATAACAGCACAGCTGGGCAAAATCGATCCGTAGACTTTAGGGGTTTGATTGTGGTAACAGAGAAGTTGTCTAGCACAGTCTCATAGGGTCGCTGAATTCAGAAAGGTGAGGAGGGATCATGAGGGTCTCTGTAGATAGACAATGAGTCTGGAGCAACCAAGGTCACTGTTGTCTGCTATCCTTTACTCACTGTGGCATCTCCTTCAGCCACCTCCTCCTCACACATCCCTGCCTTTGGAGCTGCATATCGTGAGGACTAGGGTTATGTATTTTGTTTGTATAGCACTTGTCTTTGGGGCCTGACTCTGAGCTCCTCAGGTAAATAGATGTTTTGCTACAGCTCAAAACAACAACAGCAGCAACTCCCTAATCCAAACAAACCTGAAACAGAACAAATCCAATATAGCCCAGCTGATTCTGTTGGTTTATTTATGTGTTTCTCTCTCTTGCCCTTTCAGACTGAATCATCTGTAGGGATGAAGACAATGTTTGTCTAATGCATCTCATCTATTATAAAGCATCATGAAATTGAAGGCACAAAAGGACAGATCATCATTTGAAGTAAACTGCTCCAGTAAATTACACTGTTCAGAATGTGACCACTGATGTCCAAGGAGATGAAGTGATTTATATTTAGTAACGATCTAGTCCTGAGCACTCAAAATAACTGTACATATTTTTCTCTTTGCTGAAATGTTTTTTATTGTCTACTTGAAAAGTAATCTTAAAATGTAATGCGGTGAAACACCCACTTTGTAACACTTTTTGTCATTTAAGATTTTATGCCAGGCCTTGAAAATATAGGCAGAAGCTTCTTTTTTATTTTATTTTTTTCCCTCACAGATACATACTATTCTACTGATAATCACACAGCATTTGGTTGCAGCAAATATTTACTGCACTAAGAAATAGTGAACAGTAAATAAGTTTTCCAGATAAAGTAATTTATGGATAACCATTTTATCAAGGTAATATACTATTTGTAAATAATCTTTGAAGGACAGTCGCTGACTGTACAGACTAGAAGGGAAACATAAAGCTCTGTGTAAAGGAAGCTGTGTAAAGAAAGCTTGGAGAAGAACTAACTGATAATGACTCGTTGCAGGGCTCAGTGCTTCTCACAGTCCACCGTAATTAATGACCATCTTTGCTGAATTGTGGACCATGTCCATCATGAGTGATTAAAAAATTGTATATACATCCACAGAATGTTTGCTCTAAGAATGATATAACCGCCTCCCCACCAAGACTTTCTGAGTTAGCTAAATAATCTATATAATAGCATAAATAGGTAAATAACAAAAATCTTATTTTTTATCTTGATGGTGAATATTTTGGCACTCTAAGTTTACGTTGTGAGCAAAGGACCACATTGATGAGGAGCGACCTGGAGCAGTCTGTCATCTGAGAAAAAACTGAAAGCTGGGTTTGTTTAGTCTGGAGATGAAACGAGTCCAGGAGTGCATATAAACCCCGGATGGGGAAAGTACAGAAACTAGAGCCAGACTCTTGTCAGTGGTGCCCAGTGACAGGAAAGGAGGCGCTGGGCACAAGCTGAAACACAGCAAATCCCACTTGACCAGCAGACAGCCCTTCTTAACTGAGAGGGTCACTGAGCGCTGGAACAGGCTGCACAGAGCAGCTGTGGAGCCTCTGTCCTTGGAGATATTCATAGCATGAACAAACATGATCCTGAGCAACCTGCTGCAGCTCACCATGCTTGGAAAGTGTTTCAGATGACCAGATGGGCACCCAGACACTGCTTGGGCAGTGACCAGATGCGGTTCAGAAGTGCCTGCCAGCCTCATTGATTTGGGAATTCTGCAATTTTCTGAAAGGGGAACACGAACCAGGCTGCTTTGAATGGTGATGTTAATGACAACAGTGTCAGTCTTCCCCTTAAGACTATCCTTGCTTCTATACAAGGCTAACTTTTCACTTACTGTAAAAGATGTGTGGAGATCCAGTATGAAACTACATTTCATGGTTGCTAGATTATCAAGTATCTAGTGACACTTCTTCCTGTAAAATGACAGAGTCCTTCATCAATACTAGCCTGAGCAGCTGTATTATCCCAGCTACAATGTCTCAGTATTTTCAGTCAAATAAGATAGTTTCCTTCATTTCAAGTTGCAAACTGTTTTATGGCACTGCTATTGAACCATTTATTATGAAATGTTGCAGTGTTTTATTCCTGCTGCAGCTGAAGTAGATATATGTGAGAAATGGTTTTAAGGGAGTGCTGGGTCCCATAACTCTTACTAAAGCCTATGGGAATTTCATTATTAAGCAACTCTGAAAATCTCAGTAATCCTTCATAGCATGTAGGTCACAGATCAGCTCCGAACTCTTTTGTGTACATGAGGGAAAAAATAATTCATGAATGATATGCAGTTGGAGTACATATTATTTCCTACTATATATTATGGTCATCCTTATTAGGCTAAAAGCAGCTTGTTTACTTTACAAATGATATTCACTGAAACATACTTGAAATTCTATGTATTTAAATCTAGTAGAGCAAGGGATACAAATTTAACTTCTTTAAATACTCGAGAGTGTGTGTGTGTGTGTGTGTGTGTGTGTTGATAATGTTTCTGGCACATTACTTTGGGTATATTACAAAAGACAATCTCCCTGAACTCCTTAACTTACTTTCCATTTTGAAGAGTTCGTAGGAAAAACATGGTTAGGTATTTTTAATGGTGAAGCTGTCCTCAGTTACTCAGGAATCTTTGAGTGACTGAAGATTTAAAAAGGAAAAGGGATGCATCCGGGGTAAATCCTCAGTGGTCTCACTTTTCAGAAAACTACAACAGTGAAATTTGATTCCACTACTAACGGTCAAAATTTTTAATGTCCATTTCAGTCAAGTTTACTTCTAAATGTCATGAGCTGTAATGACAACAATATATAAAAAGATCTTTTTTTATACCACAGACACCACTAAAACTTCCTATTATAATCTATGGACTTGAAGTCCTAATCTACAGACTTGTAGATAATATCTAAAGAATGTGACTAAGCTAATGACTCAAAAGAATAAAGGTTAAACCAATGGCATATATATATACGTAATGATGACAGACATGTCTCACTTTCGACTAAGTTGGGCTACTTGATGAACATAATATATCACCCTACAAAGGGGTGAATGCATAAACTGTGAATGCATTTTCTGTTTTTAAGAACTTTTTAGCACTTTTGTAGGTCACAGTCGTCACTGATTTTGCATTTGACATCAGAGAATGTATTTTGCCATTATATGAATGTAAATAAACTTGATTTGCTTGATATGCAAATCCTTAAAGCAAAAATAGAATGCCCTTTCTGAGCTCATTAATTTGACAATAACTGCCAATAACTATATTTCAACATACTTTATTAAGTCTTCTTTTATTAATTTTCTTGGATTGATGAGATCTTGATCACTGGGATGCCTGTAACCAAGTCATCTTTACCTTTGTCTTTTTTCGTGCTGTCGCCCTGTCTGCATGCTTCCAGATTGCTTGACTCTTGGACTCCTTAAACAATTTTATTTTTTCAGTAAGCAATAAATATTAAATCATATTCTTCAGATAAATAATCATATTCTTCAGATAAATAGTCAAATTCTTCAGATGGTATTGTTATTAATACTAGCAGATATTCCTTGCTGAGTAGTTCAGGGTATATAAAGAACACTTTCTGTCTAAAAATAGACTTGAATGGGGGGAAACCAGTGACTTCAGCTCCACAGAGTCTTGTGAAAAGCAGGAAAGGTGCCCCTAAATTCTGCCCCCGCCTAATTTAATCCTCTCCAAAAAAGTTTTGTACTAATAAAAATAAAGAATAATACAGCTACCTTTTGTTGATTACTGTTAATACGCAAGTTCCTTTACACCTTTTAGGGTGTTTTGAATGCATTGGAGCATTCTGGAGGTAATATGTATTTCATTTTTTCAGCTGAAAGCACCTTGCTATCTTCACTTTTTAAATTATGCTGCTTCCTCCCAAAAGATATCATGTGTGTTGAACAGACTTTGTTCATATTACTTTTTTTTTCCACCCCCCTCCAGTCAGGGGTTGACACTGAGATCATTATCAAATCAATCCTTTTTTTTTTTTTTATTATTACTGCATCTAGAAGCTTTGCTTAGGAACCAACTGTAATACAACAAAAATTGTAAAAACAAGGAAAAAAATCAAAGCTCATGTAAGACAAGAAACAGTAGGCACACATAAATAGAAAAAAAGGCAATTCCACAGGACAGTACTTGTCACCCTTGAAGGGCATAGTTTCAGCAGAGCAGAAGACTAGCCGTCACAAATCTTTTCAGTGGACATTGCAGCTTGGAGAATTTGAAGAGCAACAAAAAGATTTTATGTATGGTACATGTGACTCTGCCAAGTCTGAGTGACAGTCTAAGGAAAAGCAGAGAGCTTTTAACAAAAGGAAAATGATGGCTGATATCATGGAAAGATAAAAAACAGATGACCTGGTCATTCCTAGTACCAAATGAAACATGATCAGTCAGAAAGGAAACAGGTAATGAAGGTGCTTAGAAGTAAAGAAAATTAGCTTGTGTTTGATAGGACAGCAAAGTCAATTTAAAGGATTAAAAGCTGTTGACAGGAATATAGCAAAGACAACAAAGTATTTGAAAAGTACTCCAACTAGATTTCAGCAGAATGAAATCTGGTTTTTTTCAACAGAAAGCTTTGCATGTTCAAGCTGAAGAGAAAATTCTATACAACTGTGACACTGAGAAATGGTTAATTTTAGTGCAGTGATGCCAAATAATACAAAAAGTGTCCACATGAAACAAAAGGAGATTTGGTTTCCAACCGGCATTAAATATAGTCTTCTATTGTGCTCAGCATTAGCAGTAGTGCTTACTACTTACTTTAGACAAATAAGTTTCCTTATGTTTACAGTATTTATAATGAAGTATATTATTGAGAACAAGATTATGCTGATTACAGAAAAAGTCATATGTATGTTGCAGAACAAGAGGTTCTGCACAATCAGGGCCTTGACGATCACCTTAGTATATAGTTATCACAGTTATATATACAGTTATCACCTGTATATAGTTATATATCTGTATATAGTTAGTGAGTACTCCGGTATATGTGGCTGTCTGAGCGGGGTCAGTGAAGGGTCAAGACGGCAGCCTGACCCTGAGGTGACCTTGACTGAGTGAGGGCCTGTGAGGGCCCGAGAACGTTCTAGAATCTCTGGGCAGAGAACGATGTGTCTGATGCGCTAACCAATGGGAATACCTGATAGGAATGTCTGATGCTCTAACCTATGAGAATGTCTGACGCTCTGACCAATGAGGGATTAGCGAAGGTGCTGGAATCATAAGCCCAACCAATAGGAGCTGTCCACGGTGGCTATATATACTGTTGTGCCCCACAGTAAAGTTGAAAGCTCTTGTTGTACCGCCTGCTGCTGAGGAAGGTTCTTGCCATATCGCCTGCGTGTGTTTGTGCCTGCGTGCTGTGCCTCTGTGTGTGTGTGTGGCGTGTGTCACGTGGCAGGCGGTGCGGCGACCTTCCCCGTGCTCCCTTTTCCACCCTCGCACGACCACCCGGGTCGACCCTGACCTCTCGATGTTGCTGCGACGACCATGAGCGGACCGCCGCAACACGACATATGTAGATTAAAATACTTCAGAATATATGTCAGATTTAGTGATGGGACCACTATGTCTGAAAAAGCTATTCACAAGTCTGAAAGGTCTAAGGAATAGAGAAAAAATAGCTGCTTATTAAGGATGACCAGAGCTAGACATTTGTTTCTTAACGAAGGAAGGGTATCTCCGGTCTGGTAAAAGTCATGTGTGCATTATGTAGTGCATGCACTTAAATACTATTTGTCATTTCTGTGAAGGAAGATAAAACATATTAAATAAAAATCTCTTACAAATGTTGCTGCATCTCTGGCTGTCAGAGCTATGTACCTCAAATATCCAACACTGACCATTCTTACTGGGAATATTGGACCGGTAAGCAGGCTGTAAATGAAACTTAATGCTAACAACTTTTAATCAAAACAGTTCTTTTTTTTTTTTTTCTTCAAGGGCACTCATATAGCCCTGACCATATGCAGGAACAGAATCATGAATTCAGTCTATTCTCTCCCAAAAAAAAGAAAAGAAGGAAAAAAATGGATGGTCATGATCAGACAGCCTTTGCTAAGGCTTTGTCACAATACTCTGCAGAACATACTTGATGTTTATATATAGCTTTACATGTAGATTCTGATCATAAATTGGTCAAAGTAAGTAATACTATGCCATTTGCCATTTAAATAGTGTCATCCCTCAATGACATTTATGGAAAAACCTAAAGGAATTTAGAAATGCTATTACAAAGCAGTTTATTCAATGTGACAGAGAGCATGGATTGTTTGTAAAAGGACTGTTGAATATACAGGGAGTGGAAAAAAAAAGAACAAAATCAGATATGTGAATGTTTATTTGCCCTATTTCATGAAGCCCTCCCTCTTCAGTGCAATGCACTGTGTATGAGATTAAGAAAGTCATATAGTTTCTGTTCAGAGCACCTCTGATCCCATTAAATTACAGTACACAGCTGTAGCTATATTTCACCATTATTCTGGAAGCTCAGATGGAAACTAAAATGCAATTGTAGCTGTGTGTCAAAGTGATCAGCTATTTCTGCAAAAAGCCTTTGACACTTGAGAGCTACTGGCATTCTTGAATTTTGGAATCTCTGTATTATGGGGCAGGAAAAAGGGCAATTTTCCATTTGAAAGCATCAAAATCCTTGGGATTTGTTTGTGTCGCTAAGGGTATCTGTTTCTTCAGATTGTTTTGCTTTTAAGTGTTGAATCAAAAGTGCATGGTGATAGAGATGAGCTGGTCAGAAGCGGCACTGGCTGCAGTGACCATAATATAGCAGAGTTCAGGACTCTAGGAGAGGCTGGAACAAGACAAAAAGTAGAATTGCAACTTTTGATTTCAGGAAATCAGACTTGCTTTGTGGGGAGCTGCTTGAAAGAATCCTGTGGGAAGCAATCCTAAAGAGGTGAGTGGCCCAAGAGAGCTGGTTGGTATTCAAGGATCACCTCCTCCAAGGTCAACCAATGGTCCATTCTGGCAGGTGGGAAAGCAAGCAAATGTGGTAAGGGGGCTTCATAGATGAACATGGAGTTCCTGCCTAAATTCAGGCACAAAACAGCAATAGATGAAAATAAAAGAGACATTGTCTCAACACGCAGGAATACTCTTACAAGGTATTTCCCTTGATTTGAATCTGTTAAGTGCATGAGCAGCAAGAGGAAAGGAAGGAAGATAAGCAAAAACGTCAACCCATTGCTAACTGGGGCAGGGAATATGATTTCATGTTTCTCACCACATCCTTGTAGACAAGATGATGAGATGCTAGCTGGAGAAGTGGTCAGTGAGGTGGGCTGAAAACTTGCTATACTGCCAGGATCAGAGTGTTGTGGTCAGTTGCAGAAAGTCTGGTTGGAGGCCAGGCACTAATGTTGTCCTAGGGTGACAGTGAGACCAATACTGTTTATCATCTTCATTAATAACTAGGAAGATGTTAAACAAAGGCATCTTTGGCAAGTCTGAGTCACAGCCGGGAGAGTGGCTGCCCTTGAGAGGACCCTCGGCAGGCTGGAGAAATGAGTGGCAGGAGCCCGGGTGAGGTGAGGAAAGGGAAAAGAAAAGCAAAGGTCCATGCTATCCTGGGCAGCATTGGGCAGAGCATTGCCGGCAGGCGGAGTGAGGGGACCATCATCTCTGCTCGGTTCTGGGGAGGCCACATCTTGGTCAGGTGACTACGTGACTACGTGATGTCCACCAGCGTCTGACAGACTAAACAATTCCATAATGCTGTGCTTTAAGTTTAACATGGTGACCAATACAGATCAAGCAACAGGTCTGAAATTCCTGATATCCAAATGTAGATAAGCATGTCTAAAACAGTTATTGTAGATTCATTTTACAGTTCAGTGATAGAAGCTTTCCTTCCAGAAAGCAAGATATTAAATTATAAAAGATGTGTCTTCTTTTGGCACTGTTTTTTACAAAAGCAGCCAAAGAATATTAATGTAGATGTAAAAGTTGAAGTCAGCTGACATGAATCCAATTTCCACCTCCTGACTACTAGACTTAATCAACAAATCCTATTGAAATTATTTATATTGTACATTTGCCATACTTTTTATGGGTAAAAGTTTTGTTATTTCAATTAGACACTATAAAAATCAAAACCAGACATATCTTCAAGACATTTAAAATATTTTTCTTTATTCATAAGAATCAATTAGTGGGTTACTTTAAGTAAAATTGAATTATAGTTATTATAATCTTGGCTGCACACCCAGAAATGGTTCTAGAATTTTTGTAAAAAGTAAAATATCAGGTCCCTTTATTATCAAGACTATGGTGGTATAGGTAAGCTTAGAATCACAACAGTGTGGTAGTTTAGAATATGCAAAACGTAAATTTACATAATATGCAATACGTAAATGAGGCTTGTTTGCTAATGTTTGCTAATGTGTTTTGCAAAGCCCTAAAAATGTACTTTTGATAAAATGATGAATAATAGCAAAATATGACTTTTTAATTAAGACTCTTTATTTTCCCTCCAAAGACATCTATTACTATAATAAAGATTGATAATGCCAACAATTTGCATTTAAAAATGTGCAATCTATGGGCCACTGTAATTTGTACTGCCATATTTTAGACAGTTGGCAGCCTATATTTGGAAAGTATGCTAGTATTTACCCAGGAATTCCAAACTAGATTAGTTATTAGTCATGACTATAGTTATTAGTCCTAACTATAGTTATTAGTCATGAAATACCTCAAAAAATAGGAATATTTGAATTAAAAGAAATAAAGAGTAAATGTTTTTGCTCATACTTCTGTCATAAGCAACACTTTTATCATTTTCAATGAGAAGTGTCTTGGACAAAAGCACTAATATTCACTGAGTTTTTATTAAAGACTTTCTCAGTCTACTCTTTTCAGTGCATCTAAATTTCTTGGGGCAGCAATAATATGGCGAATTTATAATTTATACAGCTGTGAAATTCAAGGAAAATTATTTCTGCATTATACAAGGTGAAGCAAGATTAGATTCATCTGACTTTGGTCCAAAGCAATTGCATCGTAAAAACAATTCAAGCGAGGACTGACTTTACCAATTTAATTCATTATCAGTATGCAAAACTTGTATAATTCTAAATAATTAAATGCCAGAAATTATGACTATGAATCTGAAAAAAAATTGCATTATTACTTGAGTTTCATTTAAAGCACATTAAAATATAGATAAAATTACAGGCAGATAAATAGAAAATAATCTAAAATTGTAGACTTTATATTTTTAAAAAGGGTCAGTGAGTGATGCAAGAAGATACAAAGTACTGTCAATGTAGCAAAATCTTATGAGGACATTTAAAATATGCACAAAGATATGCACTGAGGTAGCACAGTTTATCAAATCAGCATGGTAATCTCAACACTGTTAGATAATGCTGGTACGGATTAAGAACCCAAAGGCAATCTGAATTGAGTGAAAGACCAGACTTGCCCTCCCCTGGTCCTAGTATCAGCAGAAGAGAAAAATAACATAATGTTATTCCTACTTAGTCCTGCGTACAATGACTCACTTGTTTTATGCAGCAAATCCTATAGCTGGAGAATAAATCTGAGTAATAAACTAATATGCTCACTAACTCCTGCAGCCTCCATTACTGATGCAAACAGGCAGAAAAGTGAGCAAGCAGACAAGTGAGCTATTTTTATTTTCAAGTCCATCTGTAAAAAAGAGCTCAGACTCGCTTTGTCTTGGGCAGGAGAAGGGCAGCTTAGCTGCACCTCTGCATCCAGCTTGCCCACTCGTCGTGCAAGTGATAACAACTGTGACTGATGGAGGTCTGAATAGAAAAAAAGTGACAATTTTTTTAAAGACTGCACTGGTGTCCAGACACATCTCAATTTCTTTCAGTTAAATTGCAAGGAAATAGATGATAAGGAATAAAACAATAGCTCTGGCTCATGTTGGAAACATTGATTTGAATGTTTCCACCAAACAGGGGGCAAATAAAGTTTAAGGTTGAGTAATATTTCCCTGATTTAAAGTAAGACAAATAAATTGATTTTTCTCTAACGGCACATATAGATTCTATATAAATTAGATCAGAATAATATTAAATAGCAACAGAATGTAATCAAAGCGAAAATTCTTGGTGAATACTCAAAATATTTTTTCAAAGAATTTAGAATATATTTGAGTTGGAGAAAAGCACGAGGTGTTGTGTCCTGCTCTTTGTGAAGAATTTAAGACCGTTATTTAATATTTAAGACAATTAAGATAATTAAATTTGCAGAATCCTCACCTACATTTTTTTTTCTTCCCCTATTTTGTGTAAATATCCCATTTAATTATAAACAACTGAACAATGGTAGAAATTACATGTGTTCATGGTAGAAATTAAATGTTTAGAGAGATTTTTGGGAAGTCATGTGATGGCTGGAGTAAGAGATTGGAATTCTTACAGGTATTAAGGAAAATATGGGCAGGCATTGACACCAGTCATGAGTTTATCTCATGGAAGAGGTTTATTACAGAACAGCAAACAGGAAACATGTGAAATGGACTTCTTCATTAAAAAGGAGGAAAATTAAGGACCGCAAAGTTTCTACTTTTACGAAAGGGCATTTGAAATGAAAATCTTTGTTTCATTTCCTATGATAAAATATGACATCTCTTCTGTAAAAGAAGCTTCTACACTAATCATCCATTCTGACATCTCAAGGATGGAAAAGGGAATACTACTTTCTGCACGATAAAATGAAGCCATGCTAAATTAGGATTATAGGTTTCTTTTTTGCTGGAGATATTTAATTCATTTCAGTCCATAAATTACAGCATCCTTTCCTGAAAGATACTGTGAGCCCGATATTTAGAGATATTCGTAACCCTGAACTCATAGTACAAGGAGAATTTGTGCCTTTACCTGCCTTCTGCATGAGGTCTCTCCTCTTTTCGCAGTTTTATAATTGTGTTATTGGTGAATATATCCTTTATCCTTGCATCAAGGTAACTTCCTATTCAAACTCTTCCTACAGCTAGAGCTGTGTCAGGCCCGTGAAGAAAAGTCTGCCACACCAGAGGATATGGAAGGCAGCACTGTATCCTACAATTCAAAGGTTCCTATCTGAATTTTTGCTTGGGTATCAGCATGAAAAAATCTTACTTAGCAGGTGAAAACAGTCTGTTTGCTATTTATATTTCTAACACTTTTAAGTTTTACTGAAAATGCATGTATATTTTGTAGGGATGCAGTATATTCATATGCAAAAAGTATTATATTTTACAAATTTACTGTCAAAATTTTAGAAGTGGCCCAGCTACAACGTAATCTCCAAATTAAATAGTTATAGTTTGTTGGAATTAGATTTATCCAAGTAAGTCTTCTCTGATTAATCTCTCTTCTTGCATGTGAGTACTAGTTCTTTTAAGCTACATAATCAGAAAAAAAAAAATGCATTTTAGCTGAAAATTCTGAACACAGGCCAAAAATTATCCATTACTATATCTTATGTAGATTACATATCTTTCACATAATAATGAGGTCAAGGATATTTACAGGATTCTGTAAATCAGAACATTTTCTGAAATCTCACTCATTTAAAAAGGATCTGATCACTCCCTATTCTCCCATCGTATAAATATTTAAGCATATCAGTTTATAAATGGATTATTTCTAAGGTCTTCATATAAGTCATCCGTAACAGAAATCCATACTCTACTTCCCAGATTTTTGTGTTTGCTTTTGGTTTGTCTCTGTCTGAACAAGGTTTTGTACTGGAATTATTTTTTTTTATCTGAAGAAATAGATTCCTAATGAGAAAGAAAGAAAGAAAGAAAGAAAGAAATTCTCCTAAAGAGAAATAAAATTTGAACAGCCAAAATGAAAAAAAAAATCCTTCATTTTCATTTTTTAGTATTTCTTATTTGTCTTATGAAATGCTATTTCAACAATGGCTAGTTCAAAAGCACTGTAGTAACGTGGCCTGTCATTTGCACTTACTGTAGGTAATACTCTTTACACTATGGATGAGGATCTTGCGAACTAAAAAGAAGAATCAATAAATGTCTCCTGCATTTCTTTTGGTACATGATTACTGAATATTTTCCTTAGTGATTATTAATTGATCTTAACTTAGAAGTAAGGTATTTCTGTCTTTATACTATATATATACTGGTTTCTTTCTTAAAAATCTTTGCATATTGTTACTTTGTCTGTTACTAAAAATATTCTTCTGTGTAGCCAAAAAAAAAAAAAAAAAGATTCTTTAAATCTCATGCATTACAGTCAGCACAGTGCAGTCAGCACAGTGCATTACATTTAAACAAAACTTTAAGAGAAAATGAAAGTCCGTATCATGTGCTTCTGATTTCATCTCAACAGAGTAATCCTTGCTGTTAAAATAATAATTGAAAATCCAACACACATGTACACATGCAGAACAGGAATGGAAACCTGCTGCTACATTGCCATAGAGCTGCCAGATTTTTCATGTGACTGTTGCAAATGAAGGAATTCTTCCATTCTGCACCTTTTTTTTCTGATTCACTCTTCTAAATCCTACATGTTTCTTAGGAAAAGTTATGACCAGTGACCTGAGTGTATTATTCTAATTATGCAATCATTCAGTAGTTTTTCTGGGTAAAAAAGACAACTTTTTTTTTTTTTTTTCCCCCACAGACTAACACATACCTTGCTTCTCTTTGTTGTGGCATTGCCATGGTTTTCTGGAAGCCTAAAATGTTTCGATCCAATTTCATAACCAGACTGTCTAGTATCACACTGCTGTCGATGAGATCATTTTTAATCCTGCACATTACTTCTGCTTGCTTTGTATTGTCCCTGTTTCACAAGATCACAAGACAGTTCAGGTCTGTGGTTTATATGCTCTCGCTTCTATGTTATTGGCTTAGAACTCTTGCCAGGTCAGTCTGCCTCTTGGAAGAGGTGCTCTTGTCCCACTTTGCCTGGTGCAGTATGTCTTTTCCCAGCAGTTCTTGATCCTCACAAGGGTACCTTTGGTCATGGTCATAAAAGCCATATCTCTGAAAAAAAAATGAAAGGTGAATGAAATCCTATATAACAGTCACTGATACTAATTTTCTATAGAAACTAGAAGGAAAAGTATTTTAATGAAGTTGATATTCTTTTAAGGGCAGAAATGATGCTGAGGATACCTTAAATACGTAACTTTTCTCTGGATACAACCTTGTATGAAAAAGGTCTTGGTGATACAGGAAGAAACTGGAGGAATATGAAGGAAGTAGATAATACAGGTTGACAAAACAATATTTTATAAAACTACTTTTGAATATTTTTCTTGGTTCTACTACCAATTTTCATAAAGAATATTGAAACATTAAGGAATAATTACAGAAAAGCTATGAGAATGACCTGGAAAAGAATGTATGTCTTTTTATTGCAAGGTAAAGAGCTTTTATTAGTCAGTTTTTCATGGGACTAATTTATTGCAAGGTGATTTTAATCTAAAATTAGCTGCACAGGCTCCTTAATTTAGTGCATGAATACGGCCTTATGTCTGAAATTTCAAGATAAAGTGTGAATTAAAAATAATGCAGATATATCATTGCCTCAAATGTTTTCTTACTATACATGATGTGACTATAAACTTAATGCTATTAGACATTATATCCTTAACATCTATGAATCTGTAAAACCTTGCAGCCTTGATTTATTCTAGATCTTGGAGTTGTACTAGTTTAAACCCTCTTATTTATTAATAACATTTGCTGAAAAAGTCCCAGTAAATCTGTGAATTTTATCTGCTGTTTTATACCATGTTAAGACTGTGTATCTCTTCTTTCTAACATGTTTATGCATTTTAATACCAATAGAAAACATTTTAATAACATTGAAACAATGAGAGTCAAAAAAGCAAAGCATTAGGGCTAGAGGCACAAAATTTATCTTGGAATTTGAACTTTGAGGATCCTAAAATTCTGTGCATTCAGAGTTACAAGGTGGTAGAGGTAACAAAAACATAACTTTGTTCACTGATCTAAGAAAAAAGAAAAAAAAAACCGATCCATTCACTGTGTTTTCTATAAGCAAAAAAGTGACTGAGGAATAACATCTGAAGTATTGCTTGTTCCTGTTTACTCAGTCATTTATATTTGGAGATGGTGGCCATTATTCATGTGTCTCATTCTTTCTGATTGGAAGAACTCTTGAAATTGTTCTGACAAAATTCTGTTGAAATGGATATGTTCCAGTGAATTGTTTCCACCTAAACAAAACTATTTTTTCAAAAGAAATTACTATTTTTAAACATGTTCCAAGTGAGGTGTTGCCACGGGTGTACATCACCTCTGGAAAGTAAGTTCACAGTCCTGCACAAGGAAAAGCATAGATAAAAGAAAATGTTAATGTCTATGTTAGCTGACATTTGTTAAACAGAAAACTCCTATCAAAGGCTGTGGTGCTGAAGATACATAGCGCTGCTTTACTGAAATAAAAAGGTTCATGCCAATGTGAAGCAACTCACATTTCAGTTGTCTGGAAAGAAAAAAAGGAAACTGATGACAAGAAATAAAAACAGGCAGACAAGAACTTTGGCAGGAGAAGCTGGAGATGGTGAATGGCAGTGAAAGCTCTCTGCTGATGACACTGGCAACCCAGGTTTGCTGGGTGACTGATCAAGTGATATTAAGTAATACAGAATCACTCTGTGAAAATATATCATGAGTTGCTGTGTGAATAAAGAACATACTGTGTCTGCCTCATATGATATGAAGATCATCAGTTTAAGATTTTGGATGGTCCATTTCTATAAAAAAACTGCAAGAGAATAAATAATACTGTTTTACACAATAAAGACATTTTGCAACAGCAAGTAAGTGCAGTTATGTAGAAGGTTAAAAGGAAAGTCAGATAGCTTTTATTAATCAGTCTAACAAGATGTCACACAAGACTTAAAAGGATTTTGAACTATATTTAAGTATAAAATAATATTTTACTTTTTATATTAATATGAGTGGATTTTATTTATTGAAAACTGCATACATTACTTTGTTAATGCATCCTGATAAAAACATAATTTACTTATAGCTCTGTTGTTAATATTAATCTGTGGAAAAAAGATAACCAGAATGCTAGGAAGAGGAAACTATTTTTAAAAGAGAATGTCCTAGGCATGCTGATTTTTAATGTCAAATACTGGTAAATAAAACTTGGCTTGTATATAAACTCTTTAGTGTGAAGGCATAGGTCAAAACATAATTGACAAGAGTTAGGAAGTAATGTGCAATATTACCACAATTTTTTTTTTTTTTTTTTTTTTACGAAAGAGAGGAAAGATGGGTAAAAGAAAGATAGGGGAAAGAAGAAATGCCACTGCTGTATTTTATAGTGTTAGTCCTCTTTTTTAAGTCTTTAAGTTTTTAGGTCTTCGTTCTGATTAATATATTTTCCTACAACCAAACACACTACAAAGCGTGCTTCGCTGTTAGAACTACTTCTTAATACTCTGGCCTTTGTATGTTGATTTTTTTATTGTTATTTATTAGCATGTTGTTTTTTGTTTTTTTGTTTTTTCTTTAACAATGCTCCCTTTCTCTTTTGAGGGGGCACTGCATATGAGGAGAAGTCTACATGACAGACTAAGCTCCTTAAGATTTTGAAGTTTGCAAGAGATTTGCAAATGAAATTTTGAATTGGTACTTTGTTTCTTGGCATGTAAGTCTATAGTCTGAAAGAGTATAAAATAAGTAGTCTTCAAATTGGTCCACTAAACATTATCAGATGATTACTTTCTGAGGTAAAGCAAAGAGTACCAAAGACTCGGTATTTCTTGCTCAGCTCTGACCTTAGTTGATTTGCCGATCAGTACTCAGGAATGAAAAGGAGCAAGGAGTGGAAGAATCTGTGTAAAAACAATTTTAAAAAGCAACATATAGAGTACATATTGCAGGAGTCCTCCAAGCCTGTGTGTTCCAGTTCTACAGACATTGCTCACATAAGGTAATGTCTGTTAGATGGTGTCATGATCACCACCCAAGAAGGAGGAAGAAAGGCAGGAAGGATGTCTTAGCCTGCAACAGAGCTGCAGCAGATACCTCCATGTGGGAAGCTTCCTCAGTCTCACAGTCCACGCAGCTCAAGCATGATTAAAACTTGAGAATCAAGGCAGTATCATACTCTAGTAGGTAGTAATAAGCGGTGTCACTCAGAAAATGAGTACAGTACTGAAATGTCTAGTTGAGTAATGTGGCACCCATGCCAGTGTGGTTGCCGTGTCAGTCTATTTCAAAAGAAAAGGGTTGATGTTAAAACCTCAGCATCCACTCTTCAAAGAGGAATCTTTTTTCTTATAGTTCTCATATTAGTTCTCTTTCACTACTTTGATGCTTTTGAAATCCTATGGATTGAGAAGTTATAGACAACGTCTTGCCTTTTCTTTTTCTCCCTACATATAAATTCAGAAACTTCTTCTTTGTTACAGGAAAACACTGGGTTTCTATCTATCTAGCACACACATGCTATTTGGGAAGTCAGACCTCTTGCTTGCACTCTTGGCCAGAAAAACACTGAAGTAAAAGAGAGCCAGTCCCCACCAGTGCCAGGGATAGAGTGGTGGTGACAGGATGCAGGAGGAGAGTGACCTCTACTGGAGCAGTAGCTTTTGGCCAGATCCTGATGTTTCTCAGCTAGGTGAGTGGTAATCAAAATCAAACTCAAATTCGTGCTCTTGTTTTCCAGCTGGATCTGCAACATAAACTGTAGTTATAGCAGCTTCGTAGGCCGCTATACTTCCAGTTCTGCACCAGGAAACTAGTTTGCCAGACTATAATTATTTTCACAGGGAATTTCTGTAATTTCATACTAAATAGAGCTTGAGAGGCAAAAGAAGAGTGAGAGGAACATAGCGGAAAAATAAATAAATAACTCTTCACCAAGTTATTCTGCCAGCAAAGAGGAAAATTTGTCCTGTCCAGGCAGGTTCTCAACATCCAGTCCAACTCTAATTACAGGGAAATGAGCTATTTATCTTGGCTGATAAGCAGTTATGTAGGCAGAAAGAGAAATTAAAAGACTTCCAACACATCAGTCCCATCAAATCCCTGAATATTCAAGGGCAGATGGGAATACAACATGTGAGGAAATTTCTAGGAGAACTAGAAAAGGCTATAAATATATGCAAGATAAATGTTCTCTACCTTATGGGCCAGTGCAGGGAGAACTATGTATTGCCTACACATGTTACTCATCATTTGCTTTATTATCACAAAATTACAATTCAGGAACTAATTTTTGTTGATTTTGGCCCAATAATACCCTATAAAATAGTACTTTTTTTTTTTCCCCAAAAATAATTTAGGAACTTGGAGTACATTGATTTTCATCATCTTTTACCTATATCTCATAACATTTTGCATTTTGAATCTCTATCATGAATGAAGAATGTTAATGAAGAATAAGTTCCTTGTCAGGAAAATTTACTATATCCCATCAGTGGATTGTGCAATTTTTTGGAAACATCTTCACTGTGCAGCACAGAATAAGTATTCACTGTAAATATTCCACTTCTATCTAGAACTACAGAATGAATTTAAATGGAAAGGCAGACATAGATAGATTACACATTGTTTAAAAATAAATAATTCAGGGTGTTCATCATTTTACTGCTATATTTAGTCTGCCATTAATTTACACTTCTGCAGAAATTACATATGTATTTCTGAGGCATGATATTAGAACAAAGAAGATATATGTACTTAAACAATATTGATACTGGAATGCACATGCTCACGTGCATTTGACTCAGAATTTGTCACACATGCATTGCACACATACTGCACATCTTGAGTCCTGTCCTGAAACATATATATGTCCAATCTAGTTCTTCAAGAGTTGAAGAGACACAAAATAAGAATGCCTAACAAATGGAGAAAGAAAGGAGAGGGGAGAAAGAGGCCAGGGAATGACAATGCAGGGGAGCTCCGGCAGGGACAAGCAGAAACTTTATCACCTCGAGAAGAGTCCAAGGGTGGGGTCATGGTGCAGAGCTAAGGATTAATGATCAATTAAGGCTGAATAAACACCTATCCTGCCTTTGCATAGGTGGATGAAGACCCTCGAGTTCCCTGTCAGCCTGAATTATCCCATAATCCAAAGAGAGAATACAATGAATACAATACAATACAATGCTGAGAATACAAAAGGAAGTGACACATATCTCATATGGGAAACTGGATGCTGAGCAGGACAGGGTGAAGTGACAGGCCTAGGGATTTGATCTTTAGCTCAATATATTCTGCAGAGGATAGTGGAAAAAAAAGAGACTTTGCAGAAGAGAATATTCCAGGAGAGAATAAAAAATAAATAAAAAAAAAGAAAAAAAAAAGAGGATAATTGGAATGGAAAGTGTAGAACATGCTCAGTCCTGTAGGAAAAATTAAGGAATGCATTGACAAGCTTGAAGCAGCACTGTTTTAAGCTGGCAGCATGCAGTAATAAAGACTGAGGACTGGATTTATGGATTCATAACCAGTGGTAGTCTAGACGATGAAAACGGTATAACAAAGATGTTTGCAACAAGGACCCATTGCCAGAATACAAGGCTCTCTTTTTCCACCATGTAATGAGTCAGAGCAAGTGTTTCCCACTCTTCATCCCCTGAGAACCGGACTATGCGACTGTGTAAAAAAGATGTCTGTAACCAGGACCCTTTTCTGGCTCTAACCAGAAAAACAGAAAACTGCTCACAGTTGGGTTTAAATCATGGTATGCCCACACTTATTTCATCATATATATTTACACAAGCTCAGAAAAGGATATGGAATTTAAATTCTGCTAATTAGAGATTTGAGTGGTACATAAGATTTCCTTCTTTCTTGGATGAATGAATAAGGCAAGATGATGATTAATATATGAGATTTAATTGAGAGTTAAGTAGTGAACTCATAGGTATTATGACTTTTTGCATCTACTACATATCCTTATATTTCTGGCAATGTCAAAGACTGATGGAAAAAAAAAGAGGGAGCAGGGACAGAATAAGTCAAGAAAGAGAATACAAGGTAGTAGGTTTCTTCTGGAAAAGGAAAAATGGCATAGGCATTATACTAGGAGGCCTGGTTTTCATCCAGCGAGCTACATGGCTTACCTGTTTGACTCCTGCCATTCTGTTCATTTCTCTTACTGCTTGTCAGGATCATTCAGTGGGTCTGATGTGTTCAGCAGTCAATGTGGAATCATTTGTTAATTTGGGAAGGCTCAAGACCCTTTGAAAGAGGTAGGCAGGGGCTGAGCTTCATGTAGCTTCACAAGGCCCTCAGGCTCTGCTTAGGTGTTTCTATCCTACTTGCGCTTCAAAGAAGTCACAGTGGTCTGCAGTGGCCTGCAAACAGACTGTCTCACAGTGTTTTTTATAGTTTAGTTACCGTAACACATGTGAGCAACAGAGTTCTGATCAGACAGATATCTGATGCCATATATTCTTTGTGTGGTGATTAAACCTGTTGGATGAAGATTTTCTGACACGAAGATACCCTTTGGTACCTTGGGTGTTGCAGCTAGATGCTGCAACCCTACCTGGGGTGCAGCTACCCTCTATGACTTTCATGTATCATGTTGTACTTCATTTTAAGTCAAAGCATTTTTTTTTCTCGTTATGCCTATAGCTTTCTGCTGTTCTATGCAGCTGTGTGAAAATGCATGTGTTTTTAAGGATCTTGTCATATCTGTAGGCTTTCTGGAGTTTTTTAAGCACTGCTCTGGGAATAATATGTGTCTGGAGTCCTCTTCCTGCTTTCTGCCGTACTGGCTATAGCCCTGCACCCGGGTCCCAACATCTTTTTGCTTCCCACATTTTTTTCCCACTGTGAGCAGACCATGTACAGTCCTGGTGAGCAAGCTACTGGAGAAGAGTTGCTTGAGCAAATCGGTTATGAACTCACTGGAGAAGTGTTGTCCAGGTCATTCGCTTTGCGAGACATATGCCCTTTTTTCATCCAAGTGTTGATGTTACTGTAGTGATTTTTATTGCAGTCTGAGCTTTATTTTGAGAGAGGAAGAATGCAAAATCAGAGAAACGTGTATAGCAGTATATAGCAGAGCTCACTTTTGAGGTTAAGGGTAGTGGGTAATATTTTTGAAGATTAATGAATTCAGCAATGAAGTTATAGTTCTTCAAGTAGTGGATTGTCTAAATACATTTTCTTTTAATGGAGCACTTTTGATCTCCTTTATATATTTTCCTCAGTTTTACTTTTCAGCAATCTCAAAATCAGAAACTGTGAAGATATGGCACATTGAGAAAAAAAGAGAACTAATCCCTCAATGTAAAAAAAAAGGAAAATATATCAACATTAGAAAACTCAGTGAAGTCTGCAAAATTGTTGGCCAGAATATGTACTTATGAAAAGTAATAATGTAAGTAATTAATAAGGAAGAAATGAGAAAAAGTGTAACCATACAAAATATAATCCTCTAATTTTTTTTATATTTTGAAAAAAAGTTTTGCATAGCTATCTTTAGTTTATTTCTTTCTGCTTTAACTCTTGTATGGCTTAAAAGCTTCATTGAAAAGGCTTTTGTCTTTTCCATTTTAATGCATTTTTATTAGCGAGGAAAACATGCTTAGAACATGACCCATTTTAAAAATTAACTAGCTCTAGCCCAGAGGAATATAATTAATTTAATTTCAGTGATGTGTGAGTGTATGCTCGCATAACGCTCAACGAAACCTCATTTGAGCAATTCAAGTAGATATCAAAATCAACAGATATTTTTGGAGTAGTTCATTATTAAAGTGCTTTAAAACAAATTTAAAATTTTATAAAACACACAAAATACAAGTTCTGATTTTTTTTTAACTATTACAGTAATTTGTGCAAAAAGTTGATTTTCCGCTTGGCACCTATAGTGTTTGAATAATTTGCTAATAAATTTACACATCATTGAATTTACTAATCTTGCTCAAGTACATCTATAGGAAACAGTAACTGTTCTACAGTGATATAAAATAATAAGATGTGATATACTGGCTTTGGATTTCACTTAGCACTGAAAACTGATTGCGGACCAAGCATAGTAAAAGGATGTAAAACATATATTAGGTTGATTTATATACTGGAATTTGAAATGCTTCATTTACACTTCACAGACTTGGAGTCAGCCCTATTTTTGCTCGTCTTTGTTAATACTATTTGCTTAGGAATAGCTTGCCTTTTTTTTAGTCTATATTCCTTAATTCTGTATCTTTTGGAAAACTTACTCTGTGAGAGTACATATAATAGCTACCTACAAAATCCAAGTCTGACTAAAGCATCCATCATAAGGCCAAATGAAAGAGCTAAATAGCTAAAACTAGCTAAAACTAGTCACTCTACTTGGCACTGTAGGGTCTGGTAGACTCTATGAGACACAGATAGTCTCATAGAGACAGCAGAGTGCCTGATATGGCCGTTTGGTAAACACAAAACAACCCCCTTAAATATCTGATTAAAGAAGAGCCAAATTTTAAGACTATTTCAAACTTCAAAGATAGGAGAGATGCTTTTCTCTCTTGTAATCTCTAGTGATATAGAAATTCTGTTTTTTGATTACTTGTGATCAAGATTTGAATCTGAAAATTATTCTGTCTTATATCTAGCCCCAAGTTAGTCAGATTTATCAATGTGACTATTATCTCCAAATTAGTCTGAGGTATAAATAGCAACACAGCAATGGTTAGCATGAGTAAAACTACTTACAAAAGTTTTAATTCAGACAGCATAAATCACAAACAACAACAAAAAAATAGAAACACAGTCTGTTTTGATTTAGAGGCCTCGTATTGAGTCCCTTGTATTGGCTCATGTCTAAAATGAGAGCTGCACTGCACGTTCGTCATTGCGGTCGGTGTCCTCTCGTGGTCCCATACGCCTGGTAAGCATTATCACATGCTCATTTCGTCCCATGGACATGTTCTGGACAGTAAGGCATTTTGATTGCAATGGCAGCAAATATAATGGCTGCACAAGGATTGTTTTCTTCTTGTGCAGGCAATAGGCAGATCACAGAAGTATGCTGGAGGAAGTCTGAGGAAACACTGCCTCTTTACCCTCAAGATGTGGGATGCATTCGGGGGCACAATCCACCTTGGGGACTGCTCTTGTCATGCTATATCTGTGTCGCTTACCAAAGCCACAACCGCAAAAAGCAGTTTACTGTATAATATCTCATGCGAACAGTAAAATGTCACGCAGGACAGAGTATGTGTAATATATATCCCTTCTTCAAATGAACACAGCAGTTTTATTTATTAAAGCATATAATAAACTTGGCAAATGGGTCAATCACTTAGAACTAGCAAGTTGTAAAATACAATTTAGTTCGCTGGAAAAGTCAATGTTGTATTTCCAAATTAAAAATCTGTAGTATTAAAAATGTCTATATATCAAAGCACTAAACTGCATAATAAAAATTTCCGAGTAAAAGAATATTCTGAATTTTATTTTTGCTGTTAGATTTCTCTGTACTGAAAGTCAGAGGATCCAAACAAATATTATGGTAGAAAATCAAATGTCATTCAGCCAACACTGAGTACAACAGCCATTTATTTACTTGTTGTGATAAAGATGGGCATGTCTATCGTAAAATCCGCTCAGGCTTCACAATAATAAAAACCATGCAGATGATAAAAATTCTATGGTGTAATCTCCCAGGGTACACAAACGTCTAACTCATTTTAAAATAATACTTCCTATTTCTGTGACAGCTTTCTTCCTCAAATCTTTAAGAAAATTTATAGGTTCGGACTAATAAAGCATCATCATATCCCCATGAAGCAAATAATGAAACTTATTTGAATGCATTCTGACAGAGTTCTAAGATAACTTTAAATAAATTATTTTAAACTCAACAGTTTTCAAGTTGAGTGATGTACAGTGACTCCAGGAGCTGAAAGTTCTCTCTCTCTTTTTTTTTTTTTTAATTTATAACACATGTATCTGAAGATTTCATTCTAAACTGTGTAATTTCAAGCTCCTCTACTTGTCCACCTTTACAGAATAGACTGGCTTTGTTGATTTTTTTTCATTTCAATTGTATTCATTTCTCTCTCCTATTGTGTTCTGAGTGTTTTCATTCAATTGAATGTGATACTTATGCTCCTAAGGAGAGTTTTATATGTTGTTATGCTTTTGGCCTGTTCATGCTACTCCACTAATCTCCCTTCTCCATTCCATTTCTCTGTTCCACTTACTGTGTTATGCTTGGCCCTTTAGACTGTAGGTCTGGAACATAAATTAAATTCCATGCGTGCATTTATTATATGTTTTACCTTCATGAAATGGTTGGGTTGATACATAAAATGTCACTAAAAGCAAAGTGATGAGGAATGTTATAGCACTGGGTATTATTGAAATAGAAACTCCATAATTTGGGTCAGGGCAGAAGCTGGGGGTGGGTCACGCAAGACCACAATGACGTTAACAAACACTTTGTTTGTTGTTTTGTGAGTCCATAACAGTTGCAGAAGAACACAGTAGTGTGAGTTTTGAATAGCAGATATGTGCGCTAGCTCTTGATAAACTTTCTTAATTCACTCTCTTTGTCTATATTGTTACACACATTTGCAATATGACCAACAGATAACTAAGTCTCCAGAACACGTCTATGCCCAAATGCCTAGTGCTCTGTGTAGAAATTGCAGTTGCAGAGCTGAAGTCAATTTTAAAAGTCAGAACAAGTTAGACCTGAGGATCCTGAAGTAAACAAGAAAAAAATGGAATACATTTATCCTTTTGCCTGAGGATTGCCTGATCACTTGGATTTTTTATTTTTATATATATGTATATATATTTTTCAATTCTTTTATTCAATTCTGATAATGTTAGGATGATTTTATGTCACAGATAATGAATTATGATTGTCCTCCAGGTCCTGGCATACTTCTCAAATATGAACAGGAGTACAGGGAAAATCATCACTGTATGTATGTTAACAATATACTGCTCTATTGATGCAAAATCAGTCTACTTGACCTGATGTGGATATCAGTTGACTTAAAGACTTAGTCAGCAGTATGCTAAATATTTGTTTTCTTGTGTGATTGACAACTAGCATTCCATTATTTTTCTTAAGCACCTATCAGAAAAAAGTGGGAAAATATTACTATGTATTTCCATGTATGTTTTCTCAGCAGAAGGACCTGCTTCCAGCCTTCTGGAATACTCTATCTGCTGTGGTCAGTCATACCTGCTCTCATTTAATCTGTGGTAGCACAGTTATTTGAGACCTGCAGTAGAAACTAGATTATGGAATTGACCTACATAAAACAAAACAAAAGAAAAAAACCACAACTTTTTCATTTGTCCATCTAGTTCCATTTTCTGATACAATTCACAATGCAGCCTCGGGAAGAATTATTTTGGTTCAGCTAGGGGGAAAGTTGCTGCTGTGTGAGTGTGAGAGTACCTTGAACTGACCACATGTCAGAGTTTGTAAATTCACCTACACAGTTGACTAAAATATATTTAATTTAAAAAACTCATTTCATTTTGACACATCCCCAGCTACATCAGCTCATGCTGTGTTTTCAAGATAGAATTCTGTTTTTAGAAAGTTCTCTTTGTTCATGAAAGCATGTGCCTCTCAGGTCAACCTTGTATATACTTATACATGTCGGCATGCTTGTGATTGTGTGTATCTTTACTACAGAAACACTTTTGTTTGGTGATAAGTGAAGGTTTAATGGAGTTAAAATTTGATAAATAGTCAAGGCAATGAATAGTAGAAATAAAGATGAGAAAGAACAAATCTACAATGTCTATTTTCTACGTTGAAGACATAAATTAAATTATAAGTAGAAATATTAGTCAATTTTCCTTTAATGGGAACTTTGGCTCATGGGACTGGTTAATTTTATTTCTTGTTTTCAAGACTTAACAGTAAACTACTTTTGTTTTCTGTGAGAACAATGTCTTGTAGCTGCAGCACATTCATTCCAGACAACAAGTAAGACTAAATCAACAAGTCTACAGTCTATATTGTCTATAGTCTATAAGACTTTCTGCGCAGTTTTTGAAAGTTTAGAGGCAATTGATTAGAAACATGAAAACAAACAACTTATGTCATCTGAACATGCCTGCCTCTTTTGGCTATTGTCTTTTCTCTTAACTACTCTGTCAGATTTGTTTGTTTGTTTGCATGCATATTTCCAGTTATTTTTTAGAGAGAAATTTTACATTTTTTTTCTAATACTTTTCTACAGGCCTGCCTTACCATAAACAATTCAGAATGTTTTGTCTAAACTCTGGAAAAAATGACCAATTTATTAATAAGGATTTCAATATTTTTCGTGTCTTTAGTTGAAACAAAATAAGATAGAAACTATAGCCAACTATCTCTTCTTCATAGTTAGTACTTTTTTTTTTTTGACATTACACTGCTGTGAGGTATTGAAGAACTTCATAACCCTTTTTCATCCATGACCATTCCTTTCCATCTGCTTTTGGAAAATTTTTGGGAGATGCTGATTTTTTTCTGCATTCTCTCTTTTTTTAATCTCTGCATACCCAGGTTTTCTGTCAGATGTGGATCATTGCTGGTGTTTTTCTCTTGCAGTTACCAGAACTTTCATTTTTTTTAACTGGGCATGACTGGATTGTTCATTCTGTCCTTTAATCGTATTCAGTCAAAGTGGCTATTCATTTCCTCACTTCTGCTATTGTTTCTAAATTTTTGCAATATGCATCTCAGAAATGCTCCAAAGTTATCTTACTTTTTGCTCATCTTGTTTTTTTCCTATCTTATTAGCCATTTATCTGTTAAAGGATTTTCCTACATACTCCACGAACTAAAGTATTTCAGCAATTTGCTAATTTCTTTCTCTTGGAAACTCTTTAACATTATACATACTTATCTGAAATGTTACTATTCAAACAGTACTCAAGATTCTCCATTTTAGATGGAGAGGAAACTATATCAGGTTTGATGCTTTGATGTATTTCTTTCTAAATCTTTATTTTAATTTTGACACTGTTTCATCCACAGTTAGGCATTATGATTTGTAAGAAATACGTATTACTTGTTCAGTATATCTTCTTTTGCAGTGGATTCCAATTGTTTATGTTGTAGGAAAAGCCTTGATGAATAGAACAGTATTTGTTTTTCTGTTACAATATAAGTATATTGACTAAATAATAGAGTTTTTGAAGAAAATCATGACGAGTTTTGCAAAATGCTGCTGAAATTTATTTCATTTATTTTTTATGAGATGATAGATTGGGAGGGAAGGGGTACATTTTCTCCAAAGGGCAATGTTGTAGACATTACTCTGCATTTTTGTTCTACAGTGGTTTGCCTGATTTTTCCTCATGACTTGTACAGTCTAGATGGACCATCTATCACAAGTTTGAAAATCAGTATACACAGTTCAAAAATATGAGAGAAAAAAAAATGTAGAAAAGTCACTAGGTTCTATTCTGTGTCAACTTCCCATTGAAATTCATCTCTCAGTGCCTACAAAAATGCAGAAAGTCTTTTTTTATTATTATTTCCATAAGAGATTATACAGGAATTAGCTAGAGTTTTTGTATTTATTTGATTCCTCTGTTGCATATCTATGGAAAAAAAAAAAAAGTCAGATCCAGAGTTCTTATTGTAGGCTGGGCTGGCAGCATGTTTAGGATATGAATGTAACGTTATCCCAGTGCTATTGGGCACATATGAGTGATGCCTACCATGGTGTCACAGACTTGCAGAATCACTAACACTGGCAAATGCCTCTGGAAATTGCAAGGTCCCTGGCTCCTGCTCAGAAAGGTTCAGCTACAGCAGGTTACGCAGGATTGTGTCTGGTGAGGGCATGACTATCTCCAAGGACTCCATCCCTGAGGAGATGAATCTTGGGAAAATGGACCTCTCCAGAAAACGTGTTCGAGGGTTTGATCACCTTTGCAGTAAGGTTGCTTGTTTTTCTCCAAGAAGGATGTTTCAATGAGGATCTATGGCATGAGGCCAAGACCCAGCTGGTCTTTATGCTGGCTTCCTCCGGGCAAACAGGGCTACCCCTAATTCACTAACTGGAGCAATGTTTAACATGCATTGATGTTGCATATGTATTTTTAAACATATTGTCTTATTAGTTATTTTACCAATATCTCCAGTCTGATTGCTATCACTGATCACAACACAGCATACACAGCCTACAGTATGACCTAGCAAGCAAATATTTAAGTTCTCTTTCTTCTTCATATATCAAGACGCTATTTGATCCATTGGAGATTTATGATATGAGTTCAATAAGCTGCTTTGAAGTGTCCCTCATTAGCCTTAATATCTAAAACCACATTTTTTTTCCCTCCTAAATATTCCTCCCAGTTTTATTTTTGTTAGAATAAATGTGTATCTCCTGTCGCTGTTATAAGAAGTCCACTTTTGTTTGATTCATGTTTCAATGCATTATAATCTTTAAAAATGCTATAGTTCCAAGAGAACATCTGATTTAAAGGAAAGCTAGTAGCTGGCATTTGCATAAAAACTCATTCACTTCTTTGATTATCTTGAAAGACTAGGGACGACTATGTTTTATTTCCATGCAAATTGACTGAGCTTCTATATTCAAATTATTTGCCATTCAATGAGAAAAAAAAAAAAAAGAGATAATTTAAAACTGTGCAAGATTCACAAGCCATGTGCGACACCCATTGTGTGGCAAGGTACTGACTAAATTTGAAAATGCTGAAGCATCTTAAGAACAACTCTTTGTAATTTAGGATTAGGCACCCATGGGGTCTGTGGCAGAGGTAACACAGTAACACATTTCTCAGTCTTCTCATGATGCCCAACAAAGTTAAATGTGGGGTAAGAAGTCTCCACAAGGAGAGAGCTCTGCTACATGCAAGGTAGTAGATCAGAAACTTGCACAGCAAGCAGGTATCTCTCACAGGAATCAGTGTCTGAAAGGAGCTAGCTTGAACACTGAGTTATAGCAAGCCTACAACTCAGTAATCAGGGCCTGTCCCATGCTTAGATGGTCTTAAATTACTTGTTTTTTAAAGTCACTAAGCTAGGCTTATAAACATGAGATGAGGATTTGACTTCAAGTGCTTTTTCAAGCACTATGTGCTACGGGAGCAGCATCACTTCAGGGTCTGTGTCGGCATAACTGCCTCCTTCCCATGCTGCAAGGGAAGGTTTAATTCCACCAACTTGGCACTTTTATCCAGTGCCTGGACTAGTTCTTCAGCTGCTGAGAAGCTCTCAGCTTAATAGAGGCCAACAGTAAATCAGCATGTTTGTTTTTGGTTCTTTATTCTTGGAAGGCCTTCTATCTTGCATAACATTCTTATTATACACACACACACACACACACAGAGAAAAAAAAAATCTTGGAGACCTGGAGTGAACTGGAGCAAAACAGATACCAGAACTCTAATGGTGTGGAATTAAGGACTTAATTGTGCAATATTACATAAGTGTTCCTACAGCTACTTTGGAGGCACTCTGTAGGCAGAGGGAAGATGATAAAAAGTGTTCAGAGTACAAAGGTATTAACTCTGAACACTTGCATAATTTTACTCAGAAGATGTGTCTGTCCCCTCAGAATTCAGCCTGAACCTCACTGAGCAAGGTGGATAACTTTGGGAGAGCTTTCAGAGCTTGTTTTTTCCTTCCAGCTGCAGAGGAGGGAGAGCAGGGTGGTTGCCTCCTCTCTGTGGACAAAGGGTTGGATTTTCAATGATGGAAAGCAGCAGACACCATGTCCATGACC
Source organism: Eudromia elegans (assembly GCA_003342815.1). Classification (NCBI taxonomy): domain Eukaryota; kingdom Metazoa; phylum Chordata; class Aves; order Tinamiformes; family Tinamidae; genus Eudromia; species Eudromia elegans. Next base: position 3,325,877 of record PTEX01000026.1, read on the forward strand.
TTGTACAAGGCTTTTGACATCTCCTGGTTATGAGCACCAAGCAGCCCCAAGGCAGCAGCACCCAGGCTGCTCAGAGCCAACCTGAGATGGGCTGGATGGTCCCGTCCTTTCCTGTCCTCTCCTGTCCTCCCCACTCTCCATGGCTAGTGATGGGAGGCACCAATGGGCCACACCAGAAAAGATGCTTTTTGCAATTTCTACCCAAAAAGAAGCTAAACCAAACAAAAAACCAACATCTATAAATATTCATACTGCCAATAGAAAATCAAGATTCTTTAATTTAATTTAGTTTTGACTTAAGTATTTTGCTGTAATTTCAGTTGCTTCTGGCTTCATGTAATTTTATGGAATGCAATAGCTGATGCAAAGTAATTTCCATTATGGCACCCAGGACATATCCAGACAGGCTTCACTCCTTTATTTCAGTCTTCCTGAAATATTTGCTTTGCATAAAATATAAATAGATTTATCATGAATTGATGATCATGTTGGCTTACTTAAATATCAGATTTCTAGATATTTCAAAAGAAAATCAAGTTAGTAAGCATTGTACTGATTGGCTTTGTTCTGCATTACCCCCGACTTTTCTTTTAACACAAATCTCAGGAATCAGAAAACTGAAGCATGTTAGCCTTAATTTCAATATGTAAGGATTAATTTATTTAGGGGGAAAAAAAAAAAAAGACAAATAATCTGGTAGGGGGACAACCCTCCACGCCTCATTTTTCTCATTGCTGTATAACTTTAATTAAAACATGAATAGCTATAGAACTGGTGCTAGCTCAAATCAAATCTGAGCTTGCTATGATCTTTTTTTTTGAAGAGGCGATTACTCTGACCCTTGTCTAAATTACTCCATTTAGAATTAGCAGCACATCCAAACTAATTGCTGCTAGAGATATCAACATTTATTTTCCATGGAATACAATGTCCTTTATTTTGACTAATGCTGGTAGAATTTACATTATTTAGTCTGATGCAGAACTATTTTTTTTAATTCTTTTTGTAGCATTACCTTATTAAAAACAAGAAGAAAACATTTGACTAACTAATGACATATTACTGTACTAATATAGAAAATATTCCTTTTTAGAATCAACTTTGCTGTTGGCCAAAAACTTAGGAAGCTACTTCAGGTCCACAATAAAAATTCTTCTGTGTTAGAAAATTAATGGTAGATTAGATGAGGATTCTAGGTAGATTAGGTTCAGATATTGACAAGTTTCAAATACCTGAAAGAAGATTGTCAGGAGAATCATATATCATTATATGCTTCTTGCTGCATTGCATTATAGATGTATTGAACTCTTGTATATTTTGCAAAAAGAATTTTATGATGCTAAAATATTTACCATTATTTTATGAATAGAGGAGTCCGTACAGATTTGTAAAAGGTGACTTGCACTTTTGCAGGTAAAATACTTAATTTTATAAAAATAGCATCTCTACAGTGGGATTTTGTGTATTAGTTGATACAATGAAAAAAAAATTGAAAGCAATTTTCTTTAGCATTGTTTATTACTTGTGTATCTGTTTATAGATATCCAATGTTCAGCAATGCATTAGTCTCTTTTCTTGAGGGAAAGTTGCAACCAACAACCAACTAAATATCTTTTTTCTACAATTCATCACCACACAGTAGTTCCAATTTTGGGCAATTTCAATATTTTAAGTTATTATAAAAGTCTGGACAACAATAATAGTCCAAAAGTAACAATAAAAGAGATACTGAGAATTGGGTATTTTCATTTTGCCTTGGCACTATTTTTCAGAAATATAATAGAAATGCATATACTATAGCAATCTGTTATTTTAATATTTCATAAGAGTATCAGTGGTTTAAAGGTTTTTGGTTGCCTTACCTTATTATAATTCAAAGGAATTATGCTGCATTGAAAATAAAGAACCCAGGCTTCCTGAGCTTGAGATTTTAATCCTGAAGAGATTCTAATTCCTAAATGAGCATTTAATAAACTGATGTTAAAAAGATTCTTCTTTTCTTTAAGATACAAACAGTAGGATAATTTTATTTTTAATTGTGTGATTTGCTCATACTAAGTGCAGTGCCAACAATCAGGCTTCCAAGGGACAACCAATGTATAAAAGTAGTTCTGCTTGCAACCAGCATAAGAAGAAATCAAACCAGCCAGAAGGTGGCAGTTTTAGATCATTTTGAAAAATAACTGTCAGGATCTTCCAGTGTAAGGTCCTACTGTGTGTTCTGGGACAAACTAGAATCAATCTGAAAGATAAATTTAAAGAATTTAAAGAATAAATTTTTAAGATTTATTCTTTAATATAGTCATGGCGTCAGTAGAGAGTGGGGGGAAGCTTTTCAGAAAAATGGTAAATTCAGTCTCGGTTAACTTTAACCTAAATACAAAGGCTACTATTTAGAAAATAGTAGGAGGATGGTTTTTTTTTGGTTTGGTTTTTTGCTTTGCTTTTTCAGTGCATTAGTTTTTCTGTTTTTCTGGAATTTTATTTTTTTCCTATAAATTGCTCAACTGATTGTATAGACATTTAGAGAAAATATAACTACATTTTCATCTAGAACATCACTGACACTATCTGTAGAAATTGTCAGGGCAACAGTATCCATCTTATACCTAGAAATGACAAATATCCAACTAGCTCTTGGCATGACTCCTAATTTATCCAGATGTTTTAATTTAGGTGTTTTTTGTGATTTTTTTCCTAAGAAAGACCCACCTTTCCAGACATACAGAGGTGCCTGGAAGAGGACATAAAGTAAATTACTCATGCCAAGACACCAACATAGCATACAATCAGACAGCAAGGCAGAAAACTTTCATCCCAAGGAGACTGGCATGACAAAGGAGCTCACAGCTATGTGCTTAATGATTATCAGGAGGTCACGGGAAAAGGCTCTCAGTTATGTTCTCAAACAATAATTTTGTTGCAGTGAGATATATTGTTTCTTTTGGCACCCAACCCCAAGACAAATTTTGAAATGATTTTTCAGTGAAAATTGCAGTGGAACCTCTCACCTCAATAAGAACAGGCAAATTTCTTCAGTACTGTATGGTGGGATGATTTTCCTCCCTTAACTGTGTCTGTTGACAAGGCAGAGTATCACATATGATGGATCAGGAGCTTAAATATAAAATAAGCCTTGGAGAGTTGTGTGATCTGAGAAAATATCATATTACAACAGGAAAATAAAAATTTGTCTTTTCATATGGCTTTAGTTAGAGAGTCTATGTCTTTAAAAATACCGTGGGTGGGAAGTAAAGGGGGAGGAGAGAGTAAAATTAGTACATCTTAAACCCTTAAAACAGAACTCTTCTGTGCTCTCCTTGAAAACTTTTTCCAAGGGACAACTGACCCCTTTTTGTTCTTGTTCTTTACACCACAATTGGTTAAAGAAAACAATTCTTTAAGAATGTCAGGGACATAAAGCAAAGAGTTGGTCAAAAGCAGAAGAAATGTGAAAAACAGAGGAGGGCATATTCAGCTGTGAGGTCAAATTGGACTGCAGAGGAAGAAAGGGAAGAACTAAGGTTCAGGATTTTAAGAGCCAAACTTTGATGAACTGAAGGAACCATTCATAGTGTTAATTGGACTGAGGTTCAGGGACATGAATGTAAAGGAGGCCTGGAATTTCTTTAAGCCAAACTACTAAAACTGTTAGCAGTTGTGTACAGGAGAAAGTAAAAGGTTTACAGAAGACAGATCAAGACAGATATTATGAGTTAGCAGACGGCTCCAAGAAGTTAAAAACAAGAATGAGCTGCAACTTCTTAAAAGTCAAGAGGGTCAAGTGAGAATTAATGGAAGTCTACGTCAAGGCCTACAACTTTCAAATTAAATAAAAAACAAGAAGAAAGCAAAGCAAAACAAAACAAATAAACAAGAAAAATTCACTTAGAAATGGGAAAGAAAATGGCATGTTAGAGAAGGAAAACACACATACAGCTCCAAGACTCATCATTGGTTTACTTCAAGTTTTCAAAATGAAGGATTCTGTAAACCTTGTAAGCAAAGACAAGATTAACATTGACAGGTTTTTTTTTTTCTATGTCAAAGTGATTTTGCAAGATTTCTCCTTTCTTCTAGGATGTTTGTAGATAGTAGTCTTAACTGGCAGCAAATTAGACCCTATACTCTGGGTCAGCTAAGCTAAAAATGGCCAGAAGAATGATTGTCAAATTCTTTCACCTTCTCAGCCTTGAGAAATGCAAGAGGCATGCTTATTCTTTTAACTACCTCTCTACTAAGTAGAATCACATATTTAACATACACCTACAAAAATAGAAGAAATGAAAAAAAAATAAAAATAACATATAAAATTCAAGATTTTAAAGGAAACACAGTGAAATGAGCCATCTGTAAACAAACCATGCTGAGAAGTCTACGTTTTACAATACGATGGAAATAAATACTTGTCAGCACTCCTTCTATCTTAATCCTGTATTTCATTTGATTCATACACATCCTAGATGAGAACTTGGGGCTTGGTTGCAACCCCAGCTCCTATCAGTGTGTCCCAAAGAGCTTTAACAAGAAAATTGCATCCTTGTCTCTGTTCAACAGACAGAAAAACTGAGGCACAAGGAAGTAAAGTGAATCATCTAGTGTCTTACTTCCCCAAGGCAAGACGAACACAATATTGGTCTACGAGTGACAGAGCTTAAAATGTTTATTCCTTTGAGAGTTAGCAGATTTAGAATCTTCCTAAATTTATCCTAGTAAGTATTTAATATTTAATATTTAGTATATGGCCATCATGTAATTTACTTATAATACTTAGTTAATGCAACAATGCAGCAAATATTAGTTTTTAATTATTTTTCTCTTAGTCTTTAAAGCACATAAAATGCTCTATACCCTAGTTTTGCACTTCTAACTTGGTTTGATAGGTTAAAAAGTCACCTGAGATTCAGAACAAATCTGAATGCCAATCGAATATTCATGAGAATAATCAAAGGAGTTTATACAAGAGCTCACTTTATTTCCTGTGAGGTATGACCACATTCTTTCCTCTCCTTCAACAAACTTTGCTTTCCAGATCTTTGCTCCTTGTTCTTCTCAAAACTTTTTCCTTCCAGCCCAGCAATCTAACAAATTTAGGGGTTTCATGGTTTCATGTTTCTGTTTTCATGTTGGTGACCTTATGATATTATTATTATTATTATTATTATTATTATTATTATTATTATTATTATTATTATTATTATTATTATTAAATTTTGGTACTCTCAGAATTCAGACTGTTTGAAGTAAGGGATATCTTTTGAAAATGCTTCTCATACAACCTTGCTTATCATAGTTCCTATTGAAAAGATTTAGTGCTTTACCTCAATTCAAATTAATTCGAGTTGGTGAGAACTTGATCCATCATAATGTACTATGCAAACTTCATAAAAACCTCATTTTAAAAATCAGGAAATATTAGCCATAGTGAAGACTGTAAGTGAATGATGCTGATCCTAATAAAGCTGCTCAGCAGTGTGGATGAATTTATAGCATTTAAAATGTTCACCATTTCACATCTGCTGGAGATTCTTCTGCAGGTTGCAGTAGCCCATACTGTACAGAGAAAGACTAGATTCATGATATTGAATTGCTATGTCCTTACACTTATTCTGCCTCTTTGCAGAGGCTTGTTTAGCTGAAAATCAACTTACTGTTAAGTGCCCACAAAAGCTTGTTTTCAGATTTAATGGTGCAGAAGGACTCTAAAAGTAAACTTTACCTTCTGTAGAACAACGTTGTCATTTCTTTAGATCCAAAATACATTGTCAGTGTATGCTCCTTTATTTCTTTTAGACCTATTCTCAAGGAAAAACAAGAGGACAGTATGAGGCAATGTTTAAAGGCTGTTTCATAGACTTTCACAGTTTCAAATAAGGAACAAACTTTAGGTGCTACTGTATGTGTACAACACAACTTCCACCTCTAGAGAAACAGAAGAAATGCCTCTTAAAAAATACTGGAGGGAAGATTATTGGATGTTTAGCTAGGTGTTTGCTTGTGACAGGACAGGGTATTGCAGTTTAAAAAGAAAGAAAAATAGCCTTATATTTCACATCTCATTGAATTAAGGCATATAATCATTTACAAGTGACAATATTCTTTCGATTGGTGCGTTACTTAACAGAATCGCGCCAATCGTGCCATGGGTTAAACTTTGTTTGAACCCATAGTATTCTCACTGAACATAATATTTACTCTGAGAAAAAATTAAAAAGCAGCAGCCTAAATCACACAAGCTTAGGGTCGTAATAGCCCAGAACTTCCTTTCCAACTTCCACAGTCTTTTGGTTCACCTCTTGCAAAGCAACAAAATGACAGCTGTCCTTGAACATAATTGTGTAATGTCTTCTTGATGAGTCAGCAACTATTTTTCAGTCATCGAGAAATTTAGCTTTCTTTTTTTATCCTATCTAGTCAAGAATGAATACTTTCACTCAAATGCAAATTTTACACAAATGCTGAACAAAGGACCCCTGGACTATCTGTGTGTAGTAGAGTTTGGCAAGAAAAAAAACTCAAGGATATTCAAACTAGAAAAATGTAAATACAAACCTATGAGAGGTTAAAATTGTTGCCCACTGAGAAATCTTATGCAAATAATAGAGTATTAAATTCATGACCATTTACTGATTCATAACCTTTGGGAAATATTACAGTTTATTATTCAGCTACATCCACAGAACTAAAATGAATGCCATTTCTATATCCACCAGTTGTATTTTTCTATCTGTGTATGTATTTGGATTCATTTCAGGAATGAGTTTCACCAGAATATTTTAGGGGTTTGAAATTGACATTTTTTTCTAAAGCTGCTGGGAATAAAGAAAGGAAGAAAAACTACCAGTATAGGGCCCCTTTTGACCTCACAAAATACCTACATGTGCACACTGACTTTTTTATGACCTATCTTTATTTGGAAGTAATAGGAGAGAAGCCAGTATGCCTAACACATTAAGCTGATATGTCAGTACAGCTTTACCCACAAATATTCGTTTAAAGTCCTTTTAGATTTCTGGTTAATCACCATCCACTTCTTCATTCAATTCTTACTGAATTTTAATGATTCTGATAATTTTTCAGTATCATGCTCATCCTTACTATGGCAATATGTGGTGAAGACACATCACCTCAGAAACAATGGGCCTGAAGCTGTTAAAGCAAACATCAGATAATTCTCATCTATGTTAGAAGCTGAAATGATTGAGGTACAAAAGTGGCTCTCTATTGTCTTTCTGTATGAATACAGCCCCAAATGTTTTCCATTATCTTTCTCTCTGTATATATCCTCAACATTTCAAAATTTGTTTATATTTTGTTTATATTTTACTCACTTAGCCATTTGTGTAAGAGAACATGAAAATTCAGGTGAGTCTGGGAGTCTGTCTTCTGAGATAGCTGGTTTGCAAGTGCCTCTCATCCCTTGAGATGAAAGTATTAATTTTCTTGAAAGAAAAATTTCATGGTGGACTATTAACTCTGATTTTGCTGCATGACACTCACTGTGGCTATCCTTCCCTGTCAAGAAAATTATTTTTCTGACAATCAGTGATGTTTCTGTCAACTAACTTACAGCAGTACCTCAAACATGGATTTTTTCAAAACCTGACTCTGTATTTCTGCTTCCTTTCTGGTGTCCTCTGTGGAATTGTGTTTTTTATTGTTATGAGTCTTTAAAAAAACTTTCAGGAATATGTTTGAATCTTAAAGAAGGAAAAGGAACACAAATGCCATGATGTTCCTTTGAGAAACGTCTTTATTCCTTCTTTTCAGATTGTTTTAAATTAAAAAAAAATATTTTTTAAAAAGATTTTCCTTCTTGTTTAAGAAATCTTCCTATTTCCTGTGAAAGCTGCTTACATTGCTTACATTGGGAGCAGGCAGTCCCACTGCCTCAAAGAGAAGTATTAAGGCAGCGATAGTTGCTGTAAGCAGTGTGTGATTTTATATCCATGATTCCAGAGGCATCAGGACAACACAATCCAGAGATCTTCTGCTAAGAACTTTCCATCACATCACCCCATCTTTCTGGGTGACAGCAAAGACAGCAGCATCCCACATATTTATCTCTTTGTCCTTTTGTGGAGGCTGATATTACTGTCCATACTAATGAATTTTTATTATTTCTAAACTGGAGGAGTGATTGAGCAGAAAAATACTAATATGAAAAAATCCACAGATACGTCCTTGTGGACTGTAAAGTACTTGTATGTACCTACCTGTGCAAATAACCGATTTACCTACCTACTAGCATGTTTTATTTGAATTTTTTTTTTCTTTTTGATTCCTTTTGTTGGAAAGAAGAGGAAAACAATACCAGGCTTGCTCTGCACTGGAGTGTGTGGGTTGAGGAAAAGAAGGAAAAAAAGAAAGAGATCCACCAGTTATGCAGAGATGATGCCACTGAATAAGTATCAGGTCTTTGAGAAATGACCTGAGTCTGCGATTTCTTAGCCTTACCAAAAGGAAAAGGATAAGCACACGTCATTTATGAGATTCAGATCTTAGGAACTGATTTAATTTTGCTGTAGATATTTCCAAAGTCAAGTAATTTATTTTCTTTCAAAAGATAAAAGTATTTTTGTTAATTTATTTATCCTTCATTTCTGTAGTAATTTCAAACTGTGAACCTTTTGTACATAAGTTTCAGACAGATAGACTTCTAATATCCAATGCTTTGGATGTCTGTCCCTGGATAGGGAATATATTTATAGGATAGGATAAAATAAGATTTAATGTAGAACTGTGTGGTAACATTAGTTAAACAATTGGTGTTCATGAGCATTTAATTAGAAGTATTATCTAGGGATGCATAATGCTAATACACATCTCCACAATTCAGAAGGAGCAATGAGCTTGAAAATATGGGGAGGGTTGTTTCTTTTGCCTTTTTTTTTTTTTTTTTTTTTTTTTTAGCTCAAGAGATGAGCTGAAAAAGGAATAATTGTTGGAAATAAGGAATACCAGGGCATATGATGGTAGATACATGTAAATTATCAAGAATAAAATCTTGACAGCTATGATCTTACTCTACAAACATTTTCAATATAACATAATAAATTAAAATGGGAATTCTATGTAATTGCTGAGGACAACATTAGAAATACAGCTGTCGAGGTGAAAGCTAGAACATATGAAAACACCAGCATCAAATAAATTTAGAAGCATCATTAATAACAGTTGAGAGGCAGTCCACAAAAGAGTTATGCTTTCTGTAAAACAATAGGCAAGTTAATACAGCAATGTGAAGGATTTGAGAGGTATTGCTGCAGAAACAAACACACTAACTCTGCTATCTGAAAGAAAGCCCCAGCCCCAGTCTAGCCCCCTGGTGTATGATTAGCTGTACAGTAAAAGATTTTCTTTATTATTATTTTTTTCCATGTATTTATCTACAAATCCTACTGACAATCCCAACTGTTATTCCAAGAATACTCTATGTAGTAAAACAACAAAACAAAGCAAAACAAAAAAAAACCCAAAGCTGTATTATCTTGATCAAAGAGAGGGTTTGAGTTACATATAAAAATCTCCAAATGAAAAGATTTGCCTTTAAAGCATAGTTATTATCTTAGATTTAGATCATGTTCACTCAAACATTTTTATTTTACTCATTTTAATTCTTTACAATTATATCTCCTGCTAAGTATTCTATAATCTGATAAGAAAGTGATTAATTCTGAAACCTCTGAAATTTGTTTAAGATGTTAATCACTTTTGGCAAAATAGCTTAAGGCTTATTTTTCTTCAAATTTGTAAGTTTCTGTGGTCTCTGTTCTTAAATTCATTACTGCATCTGCATGAAGAAAACAACACCTTAGGTGTAAAACTACTGCTGCAAAAATTCACAGCATTTCAGTCAGAAATAATTTTCTGCTCAAAGACTAATGAAATAATTTCAATAGCTAAATGTTTGAGCCAGTTCTGATTCCTGTTCATCATTACTTTATCAAGCAAAAGTTACACATTATTACTAGAGAACATTGTTAAATAATTTACATGTGTATGCTTATTATGCTTTTAATTAGGAAATTTTTATGCCAAAAACTAGAATTAAACTTCACATATTTGGTTTTCACAGACTTCTCGAATTATATTTTGTATTTGCAAAGTACACTTTTTATCTGCTGGTCATTTCAATCCAAGCCACATTTTCCACATATTGTTCTTAATATTAATAAGAAATTGATCTGAAAGGAGCAAAACCAAAGTATAAACATTTAAAGATGCATAATCAATTGGGGTAAAGCAGTGAAAATTGGGGTAAAGCAGTGATGTTAGACTGATCAATGCACACTGCAAATGCTTTCCACAAACAGTTTTCTGCAGTTAAATCATTGCTATGTTTTCAATTAAGAGTCCAACTATCCCAAGTAACTCTGTTCCTTTGCTCTTTCTGCTCTCTCTTGCTTCTCATCTTTCCTTCTTACTCCATGATTTCAGGTCTGAAGGCATTTAAACCAGCTAACATTGTTTTATAAAAAACAAGCTAGAAAGAAAACATTTAACAAGTAGAAATAATTAAATATAGCAAGCATAAGCTATGTTGATTTTACTTAGTACAAGACATAAATAAATTGTGCTATACTTTATTACTAAACATAATAAAATTGTCTAAAGTGTTTTAATCATGTAATTAATTGGGAATCTTCCCGCAAGTCACTGTAATGAGTGCACTACTGAAAGGGATTTTATTAGTGATTCTTCCTTCTTAAATAGTTTGTGGAACATTCAGGAAAGATATTCAAAAATACCAAGCAGAAAAATGACTCTTTAATATGAGTCATTAATATTAGGCCATTATTAAGGCCATTAATAATGGACTCAGAAATTTAAGAAATATAAAGTGTTCAGGCTTCCAGCCTTATTAGAATGAGAGAATGAGGAGTAACAGAAAGAAAACAAGTGCTCCTAAGTTACTGTTTAACAGAGAAAGACATCAGCAAAGCCAGTGGTTGCAGTTTGGTTTGAGATGAGTTAGAAATTTTGTATTTTGAGATTGTTAGAGCAGATTTGTGAATAAATCTTCTCCAGTCTGCAAAAGATAAAATATAGGTGATAGGAGTGGCAGAGTCATATGCAGCATACAGGAGATAATATATATATATCTCTCTCTCTCCATATATATATATATATACACACATACACATATACATTTATGAAGAAAATAAATATAAAATATACATCTGTCTTGAGTGTGGACATCAGCTAAAACCAGAAAACAGCACATTCAGAGAAAGAAGGACAAAGTGTTTTTTTACATGGCTATTAAATGTAAGTGGCAGATTTTCTTGCCAACAGATATTGCAGATGCTAAAAATTAACATGAGTGTAGAAAGTATGATGAGATAAATTAATGGTAAAAAGGAAATAAAATAAAGATTTATTTTATAAAACTTCAGAATGTATCTGAACAAAGAAGTACCTGAAAAGCAAACTGCCAAAGGGGGGAAATTCTGGAGAATTACCACTATATTTTTTCTGTAGTCTTAGGATTTTTCTAAGCTATCACAGTCAGAGAAAAGACTGGTCTAGACAGATGTTATGCTTCATGTTGTGGCCATTCTTCCTCTGTCTTCAAGATTTTTTTCCTTTCATGAAAAATGTCTTCAATAAGCTTGACATACAGGGTTCAGATCAGGGAGAAAAATCATAAAATTCATGGTTCCCTTTTACAAGAGCTTAGAATCAGTTATCCAGTCACATGACTATAATTTTATTAACATAATGTATATCAGAGACAGCAATTCTCTTAACATCAGAGCTTCAAGAAGAAATTTATCTCTTAAATTATCTGGATCATTTTGTATTTGTGTACTCATGAACATTAATTCCAGTTTCTTTTTCAAAGACTTCCAATCATGTACTATTTTTCTTGATATTTACTTAACATCATATAAATTTGTAAACAAACTTTAACTCATGTCAGTAGCTAAGGAAAACAAACTTTTAAATATAAACAACATTTCCTTTCCCTTACATGTAACTTTTTTTTTTTTTTTTTTTTTTTTTTATAAAGCTGTATTTTGCCATATGAGTATATGAACCATACGGGTGTGATCACAGTACAAACGGCACTTCCTTAATTTATTAATACAATCTCTTGATATGACAGTGTGATAGGGAGACATTAGATTTGTCCAAAAAAAAAAAAAAAGGCAGAAGCAAATTAAAAAAGGGCAAGAGCATTTTAAAATGTTTTTAAGAAATAAGAAATGGTCAATTCAAGTCAGGGAAATCATCTGAAAAATACCTGCCAAAATGGATATTTCAGCTTTTGGATAATACCTTAAGAATTCTTTCTCCGAATTTCAATGGAAATCTCTCTCTTTCTTTCTCTACTGCACTCCTTTTTACTAAGACTGTCCTCTTGTTAGATTGTGTAGACTGGGAGAAATGTATCAGTGCATTATTTTTTTTTTGTTTATGGATTTTGAACAAAGAAGTTCATATGCAGGAGGCATTTTACAGACTTTTATGGGTTTTGAGAAGCTTCTAAAGAATTCAGATGTGTTTCTAATAGTTAACTGTCCTAAAATAGTCTACCTTGTACTCTGGATGGATGACTGATAGCAATGGGTAGAATACTGGTGGAAAATAATTATTGCAGATAGCTTACACATGAATATGTTGAAAACACAACCATGTACATCAGTTCTCATTTGCAAGGTATTCCATTTAATAACTCCCAAATAGCTGAGAGGTTCATTTCTGTTTTCGTTTGTACATTTTTTTTTATTAGACAAGAAAATCCTATGCTCAAATATTCTTAAAACTTTATTTTCCAGATTTTAAATAGGAATCAGAATTTGAATAACTACTTCCATTTTGGATTTTTCAATTGTCATGGATGAATCTATCCAGTGGGGGTCTTTTACTTTCGTAAACAGAAATGATAAGGGCCACTCAAACTATTTTGAGGAATCATAGATATCTGTCTCCATTAGATATGATATAAGACTAACGGAAAACCCTCACCTTTGGAAACTAGGGCTAGAAAACAAATAGTTCCCATAGGCTTCTTCACGTATATTCTTCACGTATATTCTTCACGTATTCTTCACGTATATTCTTCACGTAGATGTATATTCACGGGCAACTGAATTGATTTGCAAGTATTACTGCAAGTACTGAAACCTACTGCACAGCTAGGTGCCTAAAACTGGGATTATGATTTTACTTTTGAACTTTCCAAAGTTCAATCATTTTGTTTCTGGTGAGGACATTCTCAAAATATCCATAAGAAAAATGCATTTTATCTTTATTTGAGATACAGAGTAGGATCAGAAGCCATGTCACCTCTTTATCTTTTCCAAAATCAGTACTGTGGTTTCATGGGAGTTAGATCCAGTTCCTTCATCTATATGGACCTTCACCTAAATTTCCACTGACCAACTCAAATATTATCTAGAATAGATAATATTTCTAGAATATCTTGGCCTGATAGAAAGTTGTTTTTCAAATCTTTTTATAAAGCTAGACTTTCCAAAACTGAGAAGTAGCAACCTGGAAAGGGTAATTTCTGTAAATCACCAAAGGCCAAGAACAGCGTGAGCTTCAAGTAGAAGGTTGTTTCTGTGAATTTCCAGCAGCAGAATACAATAATACAGAAAAAAAAGGTTTCTGATAGTTTGATTGAGTATTCTCAGAGGAACATGCACTGAAGTTAAGAAATTCATTTCTTGGAAGGATTTAGTGCAGTTGCAGAAGTTGGTCTAGTTTCAATTAACCTCAACATTAGCATGTGGTTGGGGGAAAAACATTAAATCCAATTGAAGCTCTGGATTTACTAACATTAGCACAGCTAGGAAAAAATTTCTCGGGCGAGTTTTTATTCACTGGAATAAAAGCGAAGTGATTCACATACCACTATGAGGATAGGAAATGATGTATTTAATGTAACATGCCTACTCTACATGATCATATAGATGCTCTACTAGCATTGGTCTCATATTTTCCATAATTGATGGAAAACTGTTGATGGCAGTGAACTTAGAATTGAAATGAAGCAGATTAGCCTGAAGACATCTTTTATAGTTCATCAGGCTTGAGAAAAGATAACAAATGCTTCCAGTATTAAAAAGAACCTAATGCGATTTTGTATTGCTGCTGTAGAACAGTAGTGCTATGACTATTATGAGCAGTGGGCAATTAAATTATCAGCAGTCCCATAAACTACTCTGGCAGCTGTTTCACTGAACTGTTAAGTTTGAGTAAGCTTAAGTTTAATTGTGAACATTTTGTTCTTAGCTGTGTTGAAAGTCTATGAGATATGATGTTCAGCTGTAAAGCTATCAATATATTTTCAGAATTCACATGTATCCTAATGTGAACTGCTTTGAGATTATCAAAGTTTCACATTAAAGATCTGTAAGCAAAATTTTTATGAATTCAACCACTTTGGAACTTAAATTTGCACATAAGTAGCTGATTTCAGATTTTGAAATGTTGTCCAGGGCTCTTTCTAGAACATTTTGAAATGAGAGTGCACATCTAACTGTCTTCCTAATATTGTGACAAAAATAGAATATATCTTGGATAATCTTATGTTCAGAAATTGAAAAAAAATATATGAAAAGCAGAAAGAGGCAGAACAGGAGAGGAGTTAACCTTTTTTCTTTAAATAAAAATGGAATGGGAAGATATAGGAGACTTTTATGATTCTATAATAGCCAAGATGTGTTACACTTTTACTCACAAATCAAAGGACTGAAAACTGCAAAGGCTCCAATATTGAAGAGAGCTGCACAGGGCCAGCAAAATGTCAAACCCTTTTTTACAGGTTCAACAATATCCTATTTCTCATCTCTCTTACAGGCATTATACTAGTCATTCAAATCCCTGGGATGTCTAAGATACTGACTCTTGTACAGTATCTAAAATACTGGGTCAACTGTGAATAAATGTAACAAAGAAAGGGGAAAAAAGGTCCAGAGTGGAGGGGGGGAAAAAAAAAAAAAAAAAAAAAAAAAAAGATAAAATCTGTAGTGGGATGAGTTTCAAACAGGTTTCTTTGGTGTCACAAAATTACCCCCCACAGAATATCAACACATGCTCACTTTAATGAGAATGGCCAAGCTTGGCAAAAGCTTATCATTGAAGTTTACAAATGAACAGGAAAACAACAGGGTCGCTAAAATCTGACTTTGATCAAGCCAAATCCTAACTTATCCTGCTATACTGGATTCCGCTAAGTTCTGCTAGAGTCCTATTGACTTACAGAACTAGAACTAGAAAAGATTACTAGCTTTATTAAATATTAAGTGTGGTTACAAAATTGGGTCAGGATATTTTTATATTTTTACATCAGTGTACCATGAGAGTGTCTGTCAGTATGTTTAAGTATCTCAGAACTTAGTCAGAAGCAGAACAAGTTTTGCAGAACTGCTTTTAAGCGGACTTTAGACCCCTCAAAAAATGTTTTGACTAAGTTTATTTTAGACTTTCTTTGAAACTTAAAATTATTGCTCAATAAAGATTGAAAAACACCATATTTTTTCACAAATTTTTCATATGGATAAAAAACAGCTTAGTATATAGGCAGTTAATGAAGGAAAAGTTTTAAACTATTAAATATTGATCAGGATGGAAAAAAGATCCACTACATAGTTTTTAAAGGATTATTTTGTCTATTTATTAATTCTTAAGAGGAAAAGCCAAGGAAAATATTTTAAAGACTTCTGAAGCAGGAAATTTATTGATACTTCTTTCAAACATCATGAAGAAATCTGAAAATTCTAAAAAATAAGCCTATATTAGGATGTTTTTTATATGTTGATTGCAAAGTACCTATAAAATTACTTCAGTCAGGCATCTGGTAGGATTCTTGTTATAAACAACTATTAGCGATAAAGTTATTCATTCTTAATTTAAAATAACTTACATAATAAATAAAAAAAAGGATGAGACCAAAACTTTGTATGTCCCTTTCTTTTCCTGCATGTTAAAAGAGCTCCAAGGAGCTACTTTCTGGTTTACTTTGAATAGGACTACTTTTTCCTCCACAACTTCTGCCCTGCATCAAGCTCAATAAAGAAAGAGTTGAGCATGAACTTTAAGCCACTAACCAAATTATGTCCTTAAAACATGCAATGAATGAAAAACTGCAAAAGGACATATTTATATCTCTCTGCTTGGAAAGACAATTCTTTACATTTCCCATTTGTTTTTAGGATGATAACTCTCAAAGTCCCTTGCTGTGTTTGCAGAGGACAATAGGAGTCTGTGTGTAAGGTATTTCTGTGAGGTGTACCTTATACACAGGGAAGGCAAGTCAGTGAAGGGCAAAAATGGTAAAACAATGCAGATGCAAATCCGTAAATCCATGAAATCAGTATACTTAGTCAAGTGGATGGTGCAACTATGTCTAAACAAATTATGTTAGGGTTATAAAAGGAAACAAAAATTATTGTTATGGTTGCTTTCCTTGCGTCTGGAGCTTGGATGTTTCTCATATAAAGCATATCTTAAATAATTCTAACAAAAAAATGGAAAAATCTCTGGTTCATTCTTCACTAGAAGGTCACTGAGAACTTTTCTCATATTGTAAGCAATGGCTTAGCCTTATGGTGGCCTTATGGTGAGTAAGAGTGTCATACAGTGATAGCATTTTCACTGTATACCTATTCAATCTTATATTTTCTCTTACTCACAAAACTAGACTTGGGTAGTGTGAATACTTCAGCGAATTAGAAGTGAGTGACTGAAAAAGGAGCTCCATGGTAAGGAATGGTAACGAATGTTTGTTTATTGAAAGCAAGACTGGAAAAAGTAGCAAATTCTGTTGCCTGATTTATGATTTTAACTTACAAGCAATTCAAGTTTTATAAACAAGCTGACTGGCAGACCTGATTACATTAGTACAACAGATTCTAGTGAACTACATTTCTTTCCATTTCTTTCCATTTCAGTTTTCCTTGGAGGAGTTAGGTCATGACGCACTGGGATTGCTTGTTTAATAACAGATCTCAGGCATGTCTTCCTGAAACTATTATATAAACTATCAAATAAAAAAAGATTAGAAAACAATTGCTAAATTAATATTTGGTGAGACCTGCCATGGAATATATGGTATCACTATATATGTTTATGTGTATATAACAGGCATCCATATACGTGCTCGTGGCTGTGTTTGTCTGCACAAGTGTACATATATATATATATGTTTATACATGCTATGTATAGTGATTCTGTAGTTGTGGATAATCTGGTTGATGATAGTGAACTGGTTTGCTCTGTTAAACTGGAAATTTAAGAATGCAGATAAGTCATGTTACTACTTAGATTTAATTTCACAATATCACAGAATCATGGAATGCTTAAGGTTGGAAGGAACCTCTAGACATCATCTAGTCCAACCCCCTGCTCCAGCAGGGACACATAGAGCACGGGGCACAGGGTGGCATCCAGGTGGGTTTGGAAGATCTCCAGAGAAGGAGACTCCACAACCTCTCTAGGCAGCCATGCTCTGTCACCTTCACTGTTAAGAAAATATCCCTTAAGTTCCTGTGGAACTTCCAATGCTTCAGTTTGTGGCTGTTTCCTCTAGTCCTATCACTGGCCACCATTGAAAAGAGGCAGGCCCCATCCTTCTCACTCCCTCCCTTGAGGTATTCATATACATTAATCATGTCCCCTCTCAGTCTTCTCTTCTCCAGGCTGAAGAGGCCCAGCTCTCTCAGCCTTTGCTCATAGGGCAGATGTTCCAGACCCCTAATCATCTTTGTAGCCCTGCGCTGGACTCTCTCTAGCAGCTCCACATCCCTCCTGCACTGGGGAGCCCAGAACTGCACCCAGTTCTCCATTTGCGGCCTCACCAGGGCTAAGCAGAGGGGGATGATAACCTCAACCTGCTGGAGACACTCTACTTCATGTATAGGTAACGCTAGGTGCATATATTTTCTATACACCTAAAGCTAGATACATATACTTTCTATATAATTGTACTCTTTGTGGGGGGAATCTATGATCTAGTACTGATCCTCAGGCTGAAAAAGTATGTCAGAGAGAAAAAAAAAATATCCTCCAAATCTAATCAGATCTGTGTGCTATTTCCTAGAATGTAGGTCATCTTGGACAATCCCTTCTAATGCAAAATAATTGTTTTTAGCAGTGAATTTTGTACCCAAGGTGAGATATAATAAAATATCATGAGACTTTTGGGGAGTAAGATCAGCGCTTTACAGTCAGTACCTCGCATACCAGCAAAGTTATTCCAAAAACAGAACTATTTTTTTATAGTGTTTTGATTATTCCAAGAATCAAAGATAGACAACCAGTTCACAAACGCATCTAGAAAGCAAAGAAAAGAAAGCCCAGCATTTTTTGATTTTTGTTCATGAATCGAGAAGTTAGACAAGGACTTAGAAGCTGAACTGTCACGCAATCAGTTTGTAGGAGGCAGATTTAAATCAAAGCTTGTTTAATACCAGAAAAAAACAAACAAACAAAAAAACTGAATGACTTGAAACTAGGTGTAGAAAAGACAGCAAAGGCTTTTTACAGCACAAAAAAAGCTATCATGATAGAATATAATGTAGCAGGGGAACTGAAATCAGCCTCAGGTCCTGCTGTAAACTCCCAGTCAACTGTCATATGGGATAAATTCACCTCTACTGACTGCTAGTAATTAATGATGTGTTGAATATATCCCTTTCCAAATAAACTCTTCTACAGATCCTGTGCACCAAACACTCTTTTCATTAATTTAGCTTTCCTGTTAGGATAAGGCTGGGTGGGGGAACTGTGATATTTTGTCAATGTGTCTGCAGTGATGAAAATATGACTACCCCTGCAATGACTGTTCAGCTGCCTGAAAAGCAGAGGATCACAGAAGGTTTGTAGTTGGAAGGGACCTCTGGAGGTCACTCCTTTCTGAGCAACTTGTTCCAGTGCTTCGTCACTGACAGCAAAAAAGATCTGCTCCCAACAGATCGTTTCTAGAGTCCTTGTCTCTCTGGTTTGGTGGCTTTTCCAGCAGAGATGCACAAGGTCAGTGTGCATAAAGGAACAGTGCTTCATGCTGTCAGGGTAGTTCCGCAGCATGGGAGCTACCACCCCAACTCCTCAGCTTCCAGCTGTCAGAGCAGTGGCTTCCAGCTCGGAGAGCAGTGGCTATGAAAAAGGCTGCTTCATGCCAAGGGAGCTCCACTTAGCAGCCATGTGTGAGGATGAAGTGCATTTGCCCAGAGTCTCCAGGGGTGCATCACTCTGTTCAGCTGATGCTTCTGAATATCAAACGTGGAGACAGATTGTGCCATAAGCATTATGGTGATGAGATGTGGCTGACACAGCAACTTTGTACCATCCTGCCCTCTACAGATCATTCCTCCAGTCCTTTCTTTGCGTCTGAAATATTGATCTAGTGGCATTGATTATGATCTTTTTTTTTTTCCTAAAAAAGATTTTTGTACACTTCACTATTTAGAACTATTAGTGTATCAAATCTTCTACTTCTGTGCAGATGCCTAATTTGATCTGCCATGATGGATTAATGTTCATTTGCTTATCATTCAGTCCAGATAATCCAACATTGAGTGCATTATTGAGAGAGAGGGACACATGTCAAAAACATCTTTGGGGAAACTATTTCTGAATTTAATCACTTTATACTGTCCAGTATATTGTCCAGTGGAAGGGTATTCTTTCATTTTCCATACTTAGAAAAACATAGCTGAATTTAAAGCAAAAATATAAAATATAAAAATATAAAAAATAAATATAATATAAATATATAAATATATATATATATATATAAAATATATAAATATATATAAAAAAAGCATTATTACAGAAAATGTTAGCTCACAATAGCCAGAACAATCTCTGATGACAAAGCAGAACTGATCTACTTTAGAAAAAAAAAAGGCAAAAAAAAAAGAAGAGAAAACTTTTAACAACATCACAACACACCATCCTAATTAATAGTGCTGCTTCAAGGGAATTTAAGATCCCATACAGGCAAGACTTTGTTCCAGCCATAAATAATCAGCATTGTTTTTGGACTGCTATGTTGATCATTGTAGAGCACTTTTATCAGCAACCCACTCCTGCTTTTTTTGCCTGCTTTGGAATAAGACTGCTGGTTCCAGCCTTTATGAAGTGAACTTAAGAACCGATATTTAAGACAGGCCTTGCAAAAATGCAGCCACACTGCTGCATGGTAAGCAGCTTAATGAAAGCAATTTAATAAAGAAAGAAGATGGCCATAGCTATGTTCCAGCATGAGGATGTTCCGCATATTTTTTCTCTTCTTTTTTGTTTGGTTCACCTATTGTAAGGTCATACGTTGCTAATGAAAAGAAATTTCTCCTGAGAAATGTCCCTTTGTGCCACGGGAAGCACACACACACAGGAGAGCATGCACACAAAAGAACAAAAAGGAGAAACTCTGCCCTACTTCAGCTACAGTGAAATCCTAGCTGAAATAATCATTCCTGGAACTAAAAACCTGATAGGCAGCTTGTCAAAATAGACTGTGACTGTGAACTGAAGAAAAACATCTGACCATGAGAATTAGAGATGACAAAAGCTTAACAAATATATGTAGCAATTTGTTTCAGCTGCTGAAAAGTGCTTTCACCTGAATATTTTTACTCTGCTGCATTGCAAACCTTTTTGGCAAAGTTAACAGGTATTCAGAACTCGTGTTGATTATTTCTTGGGTTTTCATTACCATTTGACATTGTTGTATTTTAAAGCTGGGTGAATAGAAATACATTAAAATCCTCTTTCACATAATAGGACACGCTGAAAGCATGTCCAAAAAGGAGAAAGTGAATTAGGATAGCAGTCATTTAGAATATCACCTATCAAAAGTAAAACAAATTTTTACATGGTTTGCAAAAGGCTGCATGCAAACTCAGGCTTCTTCACAATGAGAGGAGGAAAAAATCTCCCATACTTTACAAAATTGCCAAGAGTTTCACCGTGATAATTTGTTTTATGATAAAGATACTTTGCATCCTATTTCTTGACTTCATTTGTTGACTTGTCAGCAGCAGTAAGAAAAAATGCTGGAAGAATTTTAAGGTTGTGCTAAAACATTCTAAATTTACCAAAATCCATAATTACTGCATCCTGTGAAATAGTTTTGCTTCCTGATGTGCATATTTTATTTGAGATATTTTTTAATTACATGGCCACGTGCTACTTCTGCAGGGGCCTTCCTTCATCCAGCACAGACTTAATCTCTCCAAAGAGAAAAATACCTCTTTAAAAATAATTTATTTTAACAGATCTGTGTTGTCTGTCTTTGTCTCCAAAGAGAAATGAGGAAAACAGGTCTCTGTTCTACCTCCCTCTAAAGGCAAGCACACCAGGGGTAAGTCTGTTTGGCCTGTGACTAGGTGGGGCTTATATAGGTTTAATCAAAATTCATCCTAGGGGATAGGTTAGAGAGTATTGATGAAAAAGCCTCAAAGAGTCAAATCATTTAGATATCCAGGAAAAGTCCAAATTGCTTGCATGAATCCAGCCTAAGCTTCATATCTTCTGAGCTCTCCCTGATACTAATAACAATAACACAGCTTTGCTCTGAATCTAAGCCTGCCATGCTGATGCAGCAGAAACCCGGAACCAGGCAATTTACCCTTCATCCTAAATAGATCAAAGGCTGTATTTTCTTCAGACACTGAAAATAGATTTCTTTCTCCTTCAAGGCGTCAGTGAAAAAGTAAAAATACACACATACACACTCACACAGAATATACACATATATATGTGTATGTAATAAATATATATTTCTTGGTAAACAATTCATCTTAGCAGACAAACCAGCTATTTCAGTGTAGAAAATGTTTCTAAAAAGAATGCAAATTTGAAACAACTGTTCTGTTTTTCATGCTGTTTATATTTTAAGGTAATCATAAGAGATATATCAAGATTGTTAAGAGGAAAAAACAAAAACAAATATATCTCTTTAACAAGAGCTAATTTATTTTTTCATTTGCTTTTTCCCCTCCCTTTTTTTAAAGGGAAAAGATAAACTATATTTAATAGACTGTAGAATATTATAGATTGATATCTGGTTAATCAGATCTAGCATTATCTATCTATCTATCTATCTATCTATCTATCTATATATCTATTTATTTATTAAATTTCATTTTTATTGTGTTCCATTTATTTACCAGATAATTGTAGCTGCACAAATAATGTTTTGATAGAAAGGTACCTTACAGTTTTACTGGACGTAAATGATAACTAAATGGGGAATCTAGAGAGTCATTCCCATGCCAGAGTAAAATAGAAACAAGTGCTCATATCAGATAGATAGTACCAATGCGCCAGTTCTCAAAATTGTATCAGTAAACTAAGACTAAACACTCTAAATCCTACTTTATCTGTAGGAATTAAATTATGTCTCACTTTATTTTTACCCAAGCCTTCTTTTCCTTTGGGAATTCTGTATGGAAAATAGTGTGCTTTGGGCTTGAAACTACAAGTTTTTCAGCCTTTCTCAGTCTAATCCTTTTTGTTAAGTCATTCAAGGTCTTCGCCTCTCCAGTTCTGGTATAGCATTGCTTGCTTGAGGAGTTGAAGGAAGAAACATAGTGACCAAAATAGGTAGGAGCTAGGTCAAAAGACCTGTGACATTTGCAGAATAGACGACTGCATTGCCTAATGTTTTGACAGGTAAAAACAGAGCCTTAGGAATTACTGATTTCTCCCATATGGCCCAAGAGGGTTCCAGGGTGAAAGAATAGGTCATTGAACAGAACATTTAAGTTAGCTAAAGGAAAACCCTGAAGAGACAGAAATATCTTTACCTGCACTCCTCTAAAATAAACTAGGCAACTAAGTGTAATATTTAAAATGACATCTCCCTCAGTATCATATTCACAGCCCTCATCTTCCCCACCTAATCTAGCCCTGTTTCATAGAAACCAGACAAACTGCAGAAGCTCACATTATAACGAGCACATACAAAACAGAGTGATTATTGTCTGGTGTCCAGTCACTCCTTTGAACCATGGGAGACAAGGTTCATACACAGAAAGCTTTTAACATACACCATAAAAAAGTACAGTATTATGCCAAGCAGAATTGCAAATGTTCACCAGAGGATTCATTTGGTGCCTTATAGAAATTCTTCTTGCTATATAAGTAATGAAAAAGAGTCAATGGAAAATATGTATCTTGTACAGAGATTCTGAACCATTTTAATAATCTGTTCCCTGAAACTGTTAGCTACTGGTAAGAGAAAGGCAAGTGATAATGATGGGATTTAGGTGGTGGTAAAGTACTACCTTCTGTATACTGAATCCATTCTCTCAGGAAAAGGCTCATCTACTCTTGTGGAGGATCTTTTTTGAATTATTCACTCCTCTATGATTATAAGGTATTACTATGTCAACGTACCACATCCTTTACTGAGATTATGCAGGTCTGTGAAAATAACAAAGAACTACTGTGTACCACTTATAATCAGTTATCACCTACAATGATTGTAGAGAACATCTGTGTCACTGTGGCCAGGCCTACTTTAGTGAAGGAAAAGCACCAAGGAGAACAGTTTTATTATTATTAATATTAGTAGTAATAGTAGTTCTAGATACCTATTTCTTTTTCTTAGAATCAGAGTCTACTTTTAGTACTGTTGGATAAAAGCTATAGCCACTTTCAGATGCCAGCTGAGTTGCTGAATTTCTTCTTTAATATCTCCTGTGAATCTTGTGAGTAATCTTGCCTTTAATTTCCTTTTTGTTGGTTTTTGTCTCTCAAAGATGTAAAACAGTATTCTATTGATAATTTACTGATAAAGTTGACATTTCAATAAGTGTACATTTCAATGAATTCCAGCTTCTGCAGAACTACTATTTAGAAGGAAACTGATGGAGTATCTATGGCTTTAGGATTTTTTTGGTGGGTGTAGAGGAGAGAAGGAGAAGATGAAATGGGAATAGGAAGGAGACAATTTGACTATTATTCAATAATCAAAAACTGTGCATTAGATGATATTTTGCACATTCCTTTCAGGGTTAGTTTGGTCCTGTATTTTAAGTAGGAATAGTCTGAACAAAATGTTATTGCAAGATGCTTGTCTTCATGCTGATAGGAGATTCATGCTGACAGGACAAACACAATGACTACTGTAGACTCTATTTGGCCCATCCAGTGTATCAGCATTTAATACTTCACTTTAAATAGAACTCAGTAGTTTAATACCATCAATAACATCTTTTAAAAGACAAAGATGTTAGTGTCTTAGAAGATATCAAGATGTCCAAGATAATGGATCATTAACCTTCAGTAGAAGGAAGCTTAGGGAAAGAAAGAGATATTTTCTTTTAAAACAAGATTTTAATATCTGATTCCCTCTAGAACTGAGAAGTGGTGATCTCTGCTAAGTCATTATACATCCTAGCAACTCTCTGGCTCAGAAGAAACACATGAGTTGATCAATTCCATTTGTAATTACATTTGGGAAAAGGGATTATAGAGACAAATATACTCAGCTGTTTTGTACCCATGAGTCTAACATGAAATTAATCACTGAACCAATCTTCCCTATGTTCTTACAGTATTGATCAAGTCTAATCCTTTTCTAAGTCTACTGAACTCTAGTTCCAAAATCAGGGTGTTTAAGAACACAAAATGAAAGCATTAACTTCATGAAACAATTTGTACTCATACCCTCAGGACATGAACTCAGCAGGCTACTGGATATACATAAGTATCATAATTAGCTATGTAAATGGATAGCTCACATTTCATATTTATTTAATTAGTGTACATTTTATTTAAAAAGGAGTACTGGAGAATTATTTTTCTAAACTCTAAAATGTGTCAAATGCCAATTGTCTTCTATCTCAGACACTATGTGGTCTGAGGTTATAAGAACTTAACACTTTCTTTTCAAGAAGAAAGGAAGATGGTAGGTCCTGTTGTTTGAAAGGGTATCTTCATTTGTCATGTTACATTAAATAACTTGATATGATGCTGATAAAAAGGCTTAATTTTATCCATTCATAGTGCCTCATATAGATTAGAACAAAGGTTCTCTTCTAGGTTTTGCCTTCACTGAATAGCTGTCATATACTTTCACTATCGCTCCTAACTTCTTTTTCATCCATCCATAGACCTCCTTCTTAATTCAAGTACTGAGGCTTCAACTCCTGTTTTTTGGTATGGGAAGGCACTTATTTGTTCCCACACTTCATATTCCTTTTGTAGATTGTAGTACTTAATGCTAAAGTCAAAGAAATAGTTAAAAAAATAGCATGAGGAAATATATAAGAAAAAAAAGTATAATCCACTGTATTTCAAGCAGTCCTGAATGTAGTAAGAAAGGTAGATATTTCTCTTTTGACTCTCTATTCTTTGCACAGAATAAATTTAAGCTTTCCTTACAGTTGATATTATTTAGAGAGAGTTCTGATCAATTGTTATTCTCATTTGAGCTCATTCCTTATTTGTTCTTACTGCTTTCCTGAAGAAAAGATAGTTCTGCTGCGTGTTCTGCAGGATGAAATCACTATCAGAAGTCTCATCTTTCTTAGACAATACTAAGAATCCTGGAATATATTTCCCAGGAGACTATGTACGAGAATTAATGGAAAGACATAACCAGAGAAAAATTATCAATGGACTTTTGGAACAATGGATTAAATAAGATTACAAAGCAATTTCATTTGCATCTGGCACAATGAAGTTTTTTTGTTAATATTTTATTGGATCAATGGAGAGTGTTCTTACTAGATTTTCATGCAGAATCACAGAAAGATTAAGGTTAAATGGGACCCCTGGAGATCATCTAACGCAAAGCACATGCACAATCAAGTGGTTTTTCCTCAAATTCATGTGCCTTTTTTTTCTTGTCCTATCACGAGCCACCACTGAAAAAGTCAGGATCCATCCTCTTGACAATCTCTCCTAAGACATTTGTATACATTGATAAGATTCCTGTCCCTCAGCCTTCTCTTCTTTAGGCTAGACAGGACCAGCTCTCTTACACTCTCCTCATATGAAAGATGCTCCAGATCCATCATCATCTTTGTGGCCCTGTGCTGGGCTCACTCTAGTAGCTTTATGTCTTTCATTGGAGAGCCAAGAACTGAAGCCAGGACTTCCAATGTGGCCTTACCAGGGCTCAGTAGAGGGGAAGGATCACCTACTCAACTTGCTGGCAACACACTTGCTCCTGCACCCCAGGATACCACTTGCTTTCTTGGACACAAGGCATATTATTGCCTCGTGGTCACCTTGTCCATCAGGCAGGACTTCTCTGCAGAACTGCTCTCCAGCAGGTCAACTCCTTACGCGTCCTGCTTTGTTCCTCCCCAAGGGCAGGACCCTGCACTTGCCTTTACTGAACCACATGAGGATCCTCTCTGCCCAAATCTCTGCCTATCTCCGCCCAGGCTACACCAAATGACCGGAGTCACCTCTCTTGTTCTCAATAACCTTCCAGAGATCATGGAGATCCTAGTAACAACATCTGCCAGCTTCTGTAGCACCCACGGCTACATCCCATCAGGTTCCATGAATCTGTGGGAGTCAAGTCTGTCTAAGCAGTATCTAACCCCATCTTCTTAACCAAGCACAAGTCTTCCTTTTCCAAACTTTCTCTCTTTTCTCCACAATTTGGGATACCTGAGGGCTGGCCTAAGCAGCAAAGACTGAAGCATTCAGTAACTCTCCTTGTTCTGTAGCTGTCATAACCAGAACATTCAGCCCATTCAGCAGCAGACTTGCATTCCATAGTCTTCTTTTTGCTAACTACTATGTATTATTAGGTTTGTGTAGAACTGGACTGTGCTGTAAAATTATCCACACAAACCAGAAAATTAATCTAAAACTGGAATTTGTTTCGATGAAGAATTTGTGTGTGTGTGTGTGTGTGTGTGTGTGGTGTGAAATGGAAATAATCAATGCTACAAATGCTGGTTAAGGAACAGTTCAACAGGGAAGTCTGAGAATAACCATAATATTACACAATTGTGGAAAAAAAATATTAAGGTAAAAAGGAATAATTTAAAGAGATATTAAAAGAGTATAAATTCTAAGGCATATTCCACCATATGATTGCTTAACTGAATAGCCAGGCAAATCCAAGAGTACCTAATATCACAGAATCAAGGAGTGGTTGAGGTCGGAAGGGACCTCCTCTACAGATCATCTAGTCCAACCATCCTGCTCCAGCAGAGACCTCTAGAGCACACACGGTCGCATCCAGGTGGGTCCCATCAAGAAGTTATCTGCAGTGTTTTGCAGGAACCTCCTGTCTGCTCCCAGCTGTGTGATTATCCCAGCAGATGTCAGGGTCGTTGAAGTCCAGGACCAGGGCCTGTGATCGCGAGGCTTCTTGCAGCTGGCTGAAGAAGGCATAATTCACTTCCTCATCCTGGTCAGGAGGCCAGTAGTAAACTCCCACAACCGTTTCACTCTTGTTGCCCTGCCCTTTAATCCTCACCCACAGGCTCTTGACCCGCTTTTTGTCTTTCCCTATGCTGAGCTCCATAAATTCCAGTTGTTCTCTCATATAAAGAGTGACTTCGTCACCTCGCCTTCCTGGCCTGTCCCTTCTGAAAAACATAAAGCCCTCCACGGCCACAGCCCAGTCCTGAGAGCTGTCCCACCATATCTCAGTATTTGCAATGACATCATGGCCCTGCAATTGCACATGCATCTCCAACTCCCCTTGTTTACTCCCCATGCTGCATATATTTAAATGGAGGCATCTGAGCTGGGCTCCCAATGTGCCTCTCACTTTAGCTGGGGCAGCTGCAACCTGATTATGTGGGCCCGCAGACGTTCCCATATTTTGCCACTTACCCTCTTCAGGCCTTAGTGTCCTTCACAGGCTCTGTTGTTAGGCTGCTGTGGGTGGCATGACAAGCCATTGCCTTCCTTATCACCTGCTTCCCCAATGATGCCTGCCTTTCCCCTCAAATACAGTTTAAAGCCCTCTCGATGAACCTAGCTAGTTCATGACCCAGAACCCTCTTCCCCCTTGGAGAAAGCTGGATTTTAAAGCTATTTCTGTTTATAAATATCTTAGAAAATAATGTTTTCTTATGTTTTCCAGTTTTCCTTTTTCCTTCCTTAAATTCCTTCCTTCCTTCCTTCCTTCCTTCCTTCCTTCCTTCCTTCCTTCCTTCCTTCCTTCCTTCCTTC
>PTEX01000026.1:3354012-3398156 GCA_003342815.1 Eudromia elegans
TTCCTTCCTTCCTTCCTTCCTTCCTTCCTTCCTTCCTTCCTTCCTTCCTTCCTTCCTTCCTTCCTTCCTTCCTTCCTTCCTTCCTTCCCTCTCTTTTACTTCTGCTTCTAATAAGCAAAGTGTGCAAACTTTTTTTTCTTTTTCATTTTTCTCAGTTTTGGTTTCCTTTACTCTATATCAGTATAGAATCTTCAAGGATATTTAATGTCTACCTCTCTTTTTCTTCTGCTTCAGGCACTTTCTTCAGGAATGGTCAGAAGCAGTTGTTATATGCAGATCTAGTAGTTTTCTGTCTTATAACACTTCAGTCATATGATAGTTGTATGCAATAGTGCTGAACACGAGGATAACCATTACATACTGGTTTCTAAGGTTGTAATTATACTGCACCTTGTAATGTGCAGAGGGAGCACAGAGACCAGGGCTGATGAGCAGTAGCATCTACGGTAACAGTTCCTTGCAAGTCTGACAAGTAATCATAAAAAAAAATAGTTTGGAAAAGATCTCTTTAGTGGTATTCCCCAGAGGTCAGTGTTGGAGCCAATCCTTTTTAATATCCATATCAAAAACCTGGATAAGGGGGTTGAGGGCATCCTCAGCCAATTTGTCGATGACACCAAGCTGAGAGGAAGAATAGATCTGCTTCAGGGTAGGAAGGCTCTATGGAAGGATCTGAACAGGCTGGATCAATGGCCTGAGACGTATGAGGTTCAACAAGGGCAAGTGATGGGTGCTGCACTTGTTTCACAACAACCCTCTGCAGTGCTACTAGTTTGGGGCAGGGCGGCTGCAGAGTTGTGTGGCAGAAAAGGGTCTGGGATTGCTGGTTCGTGGCCGGCTGAACATGAGGCAGCCCTGGGCTGCCAAGAAGACCAACAACCCTCCTGGCTTCTATCGGAAACAGTGCAGCCACCAGGACCAGGGAAGGGCTCGTACTCGGCACTGGTGAAGCCACACCTAAAATATTGTGTTCAGCTTCGGGCCTCTCACTGCAAGAAAGACATGGAGGTGCTGGAGCATGTCCAGAGAAGAGCAATGAAGCTAGTTAAGGGGCTGGAGCGGAGACCAGATGAGGAGCAGCTGAGAGAACTGGGGTTATTTAGTCTGAAGAAGAGGACGCTCAGGGGAGACCTTATCATTCTCTAGAACTTCCTGAAAGGAAGAGGCAAGGTTTGATCTATCCTCCAGAATAACAGTGGATAAGACCAGAGGAAATGACCTCAAGTTGTGCCAGGGAAGGTTCAGGTTAGACATTAGGAAAAGTTTCAACATGGAAGGGGTGGTCAAGCATAGGAACAGGCTGCCCAGGGAAGTGGTGAATGAGGCACTTAGGGACATGATTTAACAGGCATGATGTTGAAGGCTCTATGGTGGGGCTCGATCTTAAAGCTCTTTTCCAATCATAATGATTCTATGCTTCTATTTCAAGCCCTCTACTGAAAGGAGGTCTACCTCTCAACTTTCTGTTGTTGCATCATGGCTTGAGAGAAGAATTTTGATGTCACATCAGAAGAGACATTTTTTTTTTTCCTCCGAGTTGGGAGCACTGCCAGGATAAGTCTGGCTCCATCTTCTCTCTACCTACTGTGCCTGCAGCCTGATAATTTTAAACATATTTGCTTCTGCAAAGCAAAGTGTAATTTTAAACCATGACGGATATTTCTGTCCATCACAGAATGAACAAAATATGTCACCAAAAGAATCAAAGAAGCAAAGGGAAAGTCCCTTTCTATGTAAGGTCACAGGACTGTCACTGTCACAGATGGTGACTTCCACTCTTTCAAGGACTTTTGGCAGCTTGGATACCCTACTAGCCTACTACTACACTAGACTACCCCAACCCTAACCTACCTACCCTAATCCTAACCCTAGTCTTAAACCTGCCTTAACCTACCAACCCTAAGCCTACCCTACCAAACCCTACCCTAACCCTACTTTAACTTGATCATCCTTAAACCTAACCTAATCCTACCCTAATCTAAACCTACCTTAACTCTACCTTCCCTTAACCTTAACCTCCACTTTCCTATCTACTTTAACATACCCCTAACTTCACCCTCCCTTCTATTCTGTCCCACTCCCTACACTCCACCTTTCCCTCTACTCTGCCCTCTCCTCCCCTTCTGCCTCAGCTCTCTTCTACCAATCCTACTCTTGACCTTTTACTGCAGCCTACTCTATCTTCTACTTTACCCTACCTTGCCCTCTGTCCTACCCTGCCCTCTATTCTGCGCTATCCTCTGCCGCACCCTACCTGTTTTGACCATCCCAACCATATCATACCCATTACTACACCCATTAGCACTCCACGTTCCTTACCATATTAAGTACCATACCACATCTCTCCCATTCCATCTCATCCCATATCATCTGATTTGTTTGATTTGTTTTTCATCATATGTTAGTATATTAATATCTATTAGCTCTTATTTCTTAGCTAATCCAGCTCTTAAAATATGCAAAACCACCCACAAACACAAATAAAAAACCAAAAACAGTGCAGAAGAATGTTCTTCAAATTACTTCTCATAAAAAATTGATACATTTGATAAGTTCCTTGAGTTTGTCACCCTAACCATAGTTTTCTAAGAATATTTATCAAAGGGCTCTAAGTGGAGAATATGAAGGCTAAATATGAAAAATCTCTCACTCAGACGAAAGAATAGACATTTTAGTTTATTTATTTTTCAGTGCACACACACATATCAGAAAAGTTTAAAATTACTGTCACTCATGATAGTGAGTGATCTTGAGTGAGTGAGATGTAACTCACTTACTCATTCACATCTATGAATGATCACTGTGATAAATCTAGTAGGAGGATCAATATCTATTCCAAATATTTCTGTAGGTGCTGGGACATTTTATACAGAAAAACAAACAAACAAAACCCCTCTTTTTTCCATTTATTTGTTTAAAAGTACTTTAAATAGTGTGTTTAGTGTGATAAACTTTATATTAGATTTTATCACTATGTTTTTCATTAAGAACAGACATATCTAAACTTACATTTGCATTTTAACTTTGTTTCATTAATTAATAATATTTTCTGGCTTATGTTCCAATGGTGGTTGATGTTAGATTAGATATTCTGGGTTTTTTTATTCTGATGTTTGATGTTTGATTAGATATTCTGGGGTGATTGATTAGATATTAGATTCTTTGGGGTGCATGAAGAAGAGAGTCTCCAGCAGGTTAAGGGAGGGGACTGTCCTCCTCTACACAGCCCTGGTGAGGCCATGCCTGGAACACTGTGTGCAGTTCTGGGCTCTGCATTACAAGAGGGATGTGGAGCTGCTAGAGAGAGTCCAGTGCAGGGCAACGAGGATGATCAGAGGCCTGGAACATCTGCCCTATGAGCAAAAGCTGAGAGAGCTGGGCCTGTTCAGCCTGGAGAAGGGAAGGCTGAGAGGGGACCTGATCAGTGTGTATAAGTACTTTAAGGGAGGGAGTGAGGAGGATGGGGCCAGCCTCTTCTCAGTGGTGGCCAGCGATAGGACTAGAGGAAATGGCCACAAATGGAGGCATCAAAAATTCCACAGGAACTTAAGGAAGACTTTCTTAACAGTGAGGGTTCCAGAACCCTGGAACAGGCTGCCCAGAGAGGTTGTGGAGTCTCCTTCTCTAGAGATCTTCAAAACCTGCCTGGACACAATTCTGTGCCACATGCTGTAGATGGTCCTACATGTATTGGGGGGTTGGACTAGATGATGTCTGGAAGTTCCTTCCAACCTTAAGTATTCTATGATTCTATGATATTTGGTGTTTTCTTTGAACTCCTGAACGCCCCAATAATTCATTTAAAAAATCACTTTTTATAGTAACAAGATAAACATAATTGATTTTTCAATTGATAGTAAGATACTTACAAACCCAGGAGGGAAATAATATTTTTATTCCATTATTCAAGAGAAAATTAGCTAAGCACTGATTTCCACTTGACATCTCTATTCTACTTTGTCTGTAAAGAGTTGATATTGTTCCCTTTCCTTCTGATTGACAGTTTAGAGCATGGAGAATTGTGTGGATAGGTTTACTATGTTTCTTGTAGCTGATTGAGTGGCTTTAGAAGCTGTATGCATGCTGATACTAATAGCAATATTATTTTTCTCAAGAGCAAGCACTTCATGTAGTCACTGTGTCTAGTGTGAAGTACCCTCATTTTCAGAATTACTTTCACTGTCAGGATTAGTGGCTTAAAATCTTGTCCTATTGCAAGGCCCATAATTTCCCCCATGGGTGGTAGAAACCGCTGTTAGTGCTTGCTTTTCATACTGACTAGCTTTTTTTTCAGGGAAGAAACCGATTATTGTTGAAAGCATTAGATCTATTTATGTTCTTCCTGTTAGAAGCTTCTTCCCTTCCCTTCCCTTTACTATTTTTACTTGCAGATAACAAATTGTTTTTCTTGCTAGTTTTGGCTTGTCTGGAAAATACCATGATGATAACTTCAGCAAGAATATCTCTGTTTTATAATGCCAAAATCCACATTTTTTTTTCCTGAAAAGGAAACAAAACCCTTTAATAAAGATCTAGAGTCAGTAGATCCTGGACCTGGGAGTTCAAAAGTAATAAATGCTCATAAAGAACAATTTCCATCATTTCAGAGAAAAAAAAAAAAATCTGTGGAGTCAGTAAAGACAGGAACCAATAAAGAACTGAAGTACCTAAGTAAGAGTTTGGCACAAATGTATCTAAGGGACTTGCTGCACACAATTAATAAGGAGAATGCTTAGAAATGACACCTCCTATACATTTTGTCCTGGTTATTTGGAGGTCTGAAAATTGTTGGTGTGTGTACAGAAATACCTCAATTGCGACAAAATTAAGTATATTGGCACTTACTCTCAGATAATGGCCACTGACACACTCCCACAACTGACCATTTTCACAAAATGCCTAGTATTATTTGAATTGCAGATATTGTGGTTGGTACTGTAAAATATTGCTTTTTTTTCCTTCTTTTAAAAATTGGCACCAGGCATCTCTTCATGTTATGTTCTAGTGTTTAGGGAATCTTTTCAAAAGGTTCAAAAACTGTCTGATTCCCCCCCAGCTCCATTCTTAATCTTGGAGATATCAATACGCTGATGTTATGGTCTTCCTTACTGAGATGAAGTATACGACTTCTCTCTTTGTTCTCTCCAAGCTGATAGCAGAGGCCATGGCATCCAAACCTGACAATGAAAATCAAGACTTTTTAATTTGCCCCATTTCTGCTTCATGTTATCTAGATATGAAAAAGGTCTTTATAGGTCAAATACTTGTAAAGAGAAAAGGCTTATTTCTGGCCTGTGCTGAGGAGATAGGAGGAGGAGGAGGTTCTGCACCTGCACTGCTGCATGGTATGATCAGAGACGTGCTGTCCTCCTCTCACTCTTCCATCTCCACTTTAATCAGAATCTCCCATGCCAGTGCACACAGACACACAGAGACACACACACACACTACATTCAGTTACATTTTGGTAACTAAACATTTACACTAGGCAACACATGGGAAATCTCTGGTTTATTTTTCCTTTTAATATGGTTGTTCTCAAAGGTACTGTTTTGCTTTTGAATCATACTTCTGTTCCTTCCAGATTGACATATGCTTGCCACATGAAACAGCTTCTACATTATACTGTATATTAAAATTATGTTTTGGATTTGAGAAAAGCAGCTTATTTAGCAAAGTAAATTACTAACAATCTCTATAGTAGCAACAATGATTGTAGATGCATTTGAAATAAAAATAACACACACACATACAAATAGTTTAATCATAGGGTAACAGACATGAGAAACATTGCTTCTTTGAAAAGTTAGTTCTCATGCTGCCCATTTTTTCTTTTTTTTTGTAGAATGCCAATGTGCAGTCAAAGATAGTAGCAAAGAGGTATTATGATATTGTGAACCACAGTTACATGCATCCTTGAAAACTAGTACTAGTTGAGGGACATGTTTTATCTAAATCCTTAAAGAACAGCTGTGGAATGGAGTCCCACAAGACACCATTCATGGTCAATTGTGTTTTCTTTCCCTGTAGCAAACATTACAGAGACAAGGCTGATGTGAGTTGGCACAAATCCTTGGCACATATACACTGATGCTTCAAAATCCATTTTTATTTTGGATCATATTTTAATTGAGTGAGTAGAGATACATTAATGTTTGGCATCCTTTCCTTCTCCTGACAGTTTTTCAGATGACAATGACCATCATTTGATGGCATGGTCACTCAGGACTCACTCTGACTGGCAGAAGTGTCAGAAAAATATGTGCAGATCTGGGACATCTGAGAAATACTGTGAGAAAGATTTCGTTTAAAAAGACATCATGTCTTGTATAGTTGCTTACAGGGAATGCTGGTACTAACCTTGCCCTCCCTCATTCCCCCCTTCTCTCTCCACTACTGCATACATTTTACTTACATGGTTCTTTCTTTGCCTTTCACGCACTAGTACTTACATTGCCACCATTACAAGCATAATCGCCCTAGAATACACAGAAAATATATTTGAAATCAACTGAAGAACTACTGTGAGGGCAGAAAATGTCTCATTGTCTACAGGAAAACCTCTCCCTTCCTCCAGTGCACTATAACAACGCTGTATGTACTTTACCAAAAACGTTATTACATATTTTATGGTTTAGATCAAAACTTGGACCTGCCGAGTTGCTATTTCATTTACATTAAGACACTCAAAGACTAAATCCATGGTCCATGTCAATTAGATACTTTTCATCTACTGGTTCTTCTATTCCATTTATTTTGTATATTGAATCTCTATTCCTGTGAAGAAGTGATAGTAATGGATGACATTCATTTCAGTGCGGAGAGGGAAACGAGACATATTTACCTTCTCTGCAGGGAGCTGAAAAGAACATGACTGCTGTATTGGTTTTGTTTTAATCTTCTGCCCAGGGGAACATTCTAATTCTTCTGGACAAGAACCACTTAAAGGGACTATAAACACAGCATGTCTTAGCACAGTGAATTTTTTTCCTGCTGAAGGAATTTGCAGTTTTATCTGTTCATTGGTGTACTAGTTCTCAGAGCATGTTCCATTCATTTCTTAGTGAAGAAAGTTGATCTTGGTCCTTCCTTTCACTTTACTTGTCAAAGAAAATATGCAGTTTCATCATGAGCTCTTCCACAATTACAACCATAACACTGAAATAAAATAATTTGCCTTACTGGCTGTAGTTGAAGTGCATCACCTGTTGAAAACAACATTAGATTATTAGCTTAGATTTTTCAGTTAGTATCCATGAAAATCAACATAGTGGTGGCAGACACTCCTCCTTTACAGATATGTGTAAATTAGCTAATATTGTGTATGATGGAGACTGCAAAGAAAGACATGAGAAGGAGCAATAATGTTCCATGTTTCCTCTGTTGGAGACAGAAATAACTATATGGCCTATGATTCTCCTGGGGTGAATTAACTGCCAGGCAGTGATTAGAAGGCAATAGAGGAAAGGGCATGATGCGTTATGGATTTTTTGCCTGAAGTCACATGATTTTGCATTAAAAGGATAGAGAAAATTGTGTGTTGTAAATTTCACAGCAAAAATTAAGAATTACATTGATATTGTGGAAGGTTTCCTTTTACTAAGGATATTGAAGCGTTTTTGTAGGATATATGTGAGAAAAAATACAGCCACCAGACATACCTGTTAAACTTGATCTAGAATGTGTCTTCCTTTCATTTTGACACGCGCTTGGCTCTGTATAGAAATGTGTGTAAAAATGAGTGTTTAATCTGTTTCATTTTTAGGACTGCTAAGTTTATTCCCACTTTTTTAATGATCCCACTAAGGAAATCATATCTGAGTTTTGTCCCCTGTGATACTTAACGTATTACAGGATATTTTCCATTAGGAGAATTTCGCTCTTCTACTTCTCATTTAATGTCAAAAAATGCCAGTGTGAAGAGGATGCATTTATCACTGTTGGCACTATTCACTCATATAACAGTTAAGATGGCACTACTGAGTGTTTAAGCCTTCTGACAGCTTATCAAAATTATTGAGGTAGTTTATAGGATAGGAAACTCACCAACATCTAAAAGTGGCTGATCCCAATCAAATATACAGAAAACATGAAATCAAAATATTGTTCTGTTTCAGCAACCTTGTTGTAAGTATATATATATGCATGTGTATATATATGGACTTTTTTTTTTCTCTTGCATTAAATCCTTTTATTTGCTCTTAATCAGCAACCAAAAAAAGCATTTGGTAAATAATGGCCTCAGTGTCTTTCTCGCTTGTCACTGTGTGCCTGCGTAACTGTTATAAAACCATTGGTTGCATTTTTCCTCTATTGTGTGCTCTGTATCACTCTACAGAGAAAGAAGGTGTTTCTTTTCACAATTATTAACAATATTTTTCTGTTAAGGCCTGAGATACTGTCAGGAAAATCCCAGATGTCATGAACTACATTACGTTCAAAATACATGTAAAGCAGCTATGCTTTGCCAGGCTTTCTAGATTTCTTTAGTCTGGCTGGAGTCTATAGAACTTGTTTGCCACCTAATATTTCACTAAAATATAATTGCAATGGCTGTCTGTATGAAATTTTATAAAATGGCAGTGTGAGAAGATTTTTTTTTTAGTGCAATCTCTAAACATATGAGCAAGGCATGCTATTAATCTTTCTCCCCGCTATCCTGCCCTTTAGAAGTGCTGTTTTAGGAATCAGCAATGCAGACGGATATATTTTAAATCAAGATTTCATCACACAGCTGATGCTAAACCTGATGCAGTCCCTGGAATGGTTCCCACAGACCCCAGTGGTTCTTAGATTAGGGCCCACATGTCTCTGATTTTACTGGGTTTAGCAAAACTGATTTACCCAAACATCAAAATATTAGCCTGGATTGTGTGTCCCCTGTGGAAGGCTTTGGCCTCACCAGGAAAACTCACAGTCTGAAGAACACAACAGTAAATCATCCCAGCAGAAGCGAAACATTTAGACTGTCTGAACAGAAAGTGCTTTCAGTGGTTTTCAAACTCAACTGCCAGGCTACTTATTATGACATACCATCCTTCTTACAAATATCACTAAACATTTTACTATAGGAGTTAATCGTAAGTCACACTTGTACAGTGTGATAGATTTGTGCTAGTGTGGAGGGGTGTCTGAGGAAGCACACACTCCTGAAGTCTTAAAGCTTAACGTTATTCCTGCATCCATCTGACTGGCGGTGTTTATGAACTCCTCACTGATGGGTGAGGATTTAATTTTTAACCTGGAAACATTTTCAGAAGGCCCAGAAAATCAGCAAAAGTGTATGCCATCAGTCTGCAACTTGGAAGATATATTCTCATTCTCTCTCTAAGATAGTAAATAAAATGCAATAACTAAAAAACAGCTTCCTGTTGCATTACTGAGGCAGTTGGAAAAACTTTCCTTTCTCTCCTTGGAAGATTTGAAAGACAAGCCATTCATTTCTTCTATGCAGTGGTATCAACAAGGGACTGGCCACTGAGAATTTATGGTGAAAGGCAAAAACTTTCTGGCTTTTAGCATTGCTGAACACTCACCAAAGAGCACTGTACTGAGGACTTCTCCACTACTAATCACCTGATTATGCAGTCAGGGAACAGAAAGTGTGCCACAGGACTCCAGCTACTGAAAACATGTTTTAAATTTCAAATAACAAGTTACTGAACAGAGAAGCTCATCAGCAATTCCTTGGCTCAGTTCAGTTACTGTTGGGTGTTTGTTGTTTGTTTAACAATTTGAAAGATATTGATGACTAATTAACAAGCCTGCTTACAGCACTCGTGGGGGGAAAAGTCTGTACACTGTGGTTGGTAGAGATAAACTTTTAATGGAGGAATTAGAGCATTTAGGAGTTGTTACCTTTTACCAGCACTTGGCTGCCTAAGAAGCCGTGTGTATTAGGACCATGCTCTGGAGCAGTGTACTGAGATACAAGAGGGCAGATGTGAAAATTCATCTTGCAAGAGTGAATACGCTTTCTCCCCTCCAATTTTGCTTTCTCATTTCTTTTTGTTTTTTAATAGGTTTCCTGATACCTGAGTTTCTTTTGTTTCTTGATACCCAGGAAACACAAGATGCAGTTACAGAATGGCAGAGACAATTCACAGCACTTAAGGATATTAAGCAATAGGAATTATCAAGACGCTGTTTCTTTTCTCCTGGCGGTAATTCACATTACTTCCCACATAGGCAGAGGAGGGCACCATTCAGGAGCACAAAACTCACAGAAGTCCAAAGATTTAGAGGAACTGAGATTTCTCACCATATCTTTTTTTCTCTCTCAATCTGTTTCTCTCNNNTTTTTGTAATGGCATCTGTCATAGAATCATTATGGTTGGAAAAGACCTTCAAGATCACGGAGTCCAACCATAAGCTCCCTCAACATCATGCCTGTCCATTCTTAGTCTTAAGAATCTTTTAGGAATCACAAGGTGAAGTTTGATTTAGCATCATGTTAAAGTAGAGAAAGGTAGTTATTACAGAATCTCTCTTGCTTGGCAGATGTTTACCACCAGGATGTTCAGGATCATTATCTTTCAACTAAAATGTAAATTCTAGATACCAATGTTTCCTTGTTGGTGAAATAAATATTAGTTAGTGGAGAGAAACAGTTTTGCCACACATTTTTGATCTTAAGTCATGAAAAACAAATTATTTTAAAAAATATATATTTTAAGTTGTTTCAAATAGAAAATCTCAAAACACCAGTGCGAGTATTTGAAAATTGCTTATTCCTTATTACAGATACCTACCATTAAAACCACATTAATTACGCTTTAATTTTGAAAAGATGTTTCTATAAGGTGGAAAAGGAATACTTCAGTTTTCAGAAGACTGAAATAGACAATTTAAAAATATATTTAAGTGCATCTTTTGAAATTGTTTTTCAAACGTAAGTTTTCTCCAGCTGCTTATATGAATTTTTTTTCTTAATAAAAATTCAAACAAGCAACATTTTGGGGAAATTCACATCTGAGAATAGTAGTGTCATTTTCTAACTCTCACCTTACCTGGCAATAGCAAGGAAAAGGAGTTTCAGCTCTTACTATTTCTTATTTTTGTGGCCTTCAGTAGTCCATCCTATGAACTGCAGTACAAAGCATGTTCCAACAAAATATTTTCTAGTTTTATGAAGCATGATAGATGGTAGTGTGCAAAATTGTAGTTTGTATCACTCGAGCTATAAAAATAATATTAAAATGCCTGTCTTCTTGCTACCAACTTTATATAAATGTTTTGAGAATGTAATAACAAAAGGACTACATTCAAATCTATGTGATGTGGTATTTTTTGATGGTCACTGATTTTTTTTTATTGCAATACATCAGTGCAATTACTGTACACTGAAGACAAAAACTAACACATAATAATAAAGTATAATAAATAATAAATAAATAAATAATAAAATGATTGGAACTGACACTATGTTTGATGGAGTAACCTCAGAGTATTAAACAGACTGAAAATGATAGTATGCCTTTAAATCTTTCTCAAAATCTTCCTGCTTTATTTAATTTTTTTCTTCTGTTTTAAGTTCCACATCTGAGGCATAATAATCTTATCTTTACCAAGCCAGTTTGCTCTTCTCACTTTAACAATCAAGGATCCTTGATGTCTGGCTTTACATGCCATCTCAGGAGAGTGCAGCAGTCCTTGTGAAAACCCTTATCTGAAAATGACAGAGTCTTAGAATTATGCTTTTAAGGGCTATCATTGAGCAGTGAAGAATTAACTGATGCAGATTTGCTACATCATTGCATCAAGAAAAAGTAATAATGAGAAAATATTTTTTCAAAAGAAATGCTTGCAAATACCAGCTAAACTATCTACTGTTATAAAATAAACACTGGTTGCATCTCTATAGCCCATAGACCCAGAAGAAAATGTCTGCTTTTTTTCTTTTGATTTCCAGGAGAACCATCCTAAGAATTGTGACGCATTTACACTGGGGATGGACAGTGCTCCCTTTATCCTGACACAGAGGGAATAAGTAGACAATAGCTCAATAATATGACACAGTGAGGATCTGAGTAGATGAGATAAACCCATCAGCAAGGCAAACTCACACACCAACTACCAAAAAGCTTGTCAGTACTTTTTCCTATCTGTGCCAGAAGTCATCTGAAAAGACTGTGTTGGTAGTGCAGAAATGAACAGTGGGAAAAGTATACCCTCTGCTTCCCATGAAAATATCTTTCCTATATGTCTGTGGATAAAAACTAGATAAACAACAAAAAGGTCAGAATCAAGCTTGTGCCTTCCAGGTGCTTGTGATCATCTGAAAAATTTTCTAATGATGAAGCCTATAGAAGAAAACTCAGTAAATATACTTTGCAATCATTATGAGTTGCATGTGTGAGGAGGTGATATGTTATAAGGAAGGGAATAAATGAGAAAACAAAAATGTAGCAAAAGACTTCTAAATTATATATGGAAGTAGATACTATGTGTAAATGGAAAGTGGCAAATGGAAATAATAATAATAGCATCACCAAAAAGAAAAAAAAAAAAAAAGAAGAGAGAGAAAAGGAAAGAAAAAGAATGTTCCATATTTCCAACTTGGAAACTTATACAATTTTAGCATCAGAAAACATGCTGTTGTGGAAAGGTAAAAGGACAAATTTGACAGAAAATAATCCTTATTTCTTGTCTTCAGATTTCTTTTTTTCATTTGTCTGCACTGAACCATGCATACCACATAGAGTTTATGAGTGATGTTCTAGAATATTGAAAAAATAAATAAGAATTTTAAATGATGAAATAGATGTATTTTCTTTCACAAACCAAATTCAGTAGTGCCTTTTATAGCCTTCATAACTTAAAGACTGAAAAACGTTTCCCTAAAGGCAATAGAAAAACCATGAGTGCCTAATTTGCACAGTTGGTTGTTTCACATATGTATTATGCATGTTGGTTGGACAGAATCCCCCTGAAAACCCTCAAAGTTAGAATCATATGAAGAATTCAAATGGTGTAGTACAATATTTGTGAATCTCGGATATTCAGAAAATATTTGTGTAA
This sequence comes from Eudromia elegans, assembly GCA_003342815.1. Classification (NCBI taxonomy): domain Eukaryota; kingdom Metazoa; phylum Chordata; class Aves; order Tinamiformes; family Tinamidae; genus Eudromia; species Eudromia elegans. Next base: position 3,367,033 of record PTEX01000026.1, read on the forward strand.
CTTTGGAAACCTATAAATGGTTGCAAGCCCAATCATGACTTGGCCAACCATAGGACTGGTCATTTAAATCCTGATTGGACTCTTTATCTCTCTGAGGTTAATCACTGTAGATGATAAAGAGAAAGGACTTTTTTCTTGTGTTACAGAATCACAGAATGGTTGAGGTTACAAGGAATCTCTCGAGATCATCTAGTCCAACTCTCCCTGCACATGCAGGGTCACCTAAAGTATGTGGCACAGGGTGGCATCCAGGAGGCTTTGGAAGATCTCCAGAGAAGGAGACTCCACAGCCTCTCAGGGCAGCCTGTTCCGGGGCTCCGGCACCCTCACAGGAACCAAGTGCTTCCTCACATGGACATGGAAATGCCTCTGTTTCAAATTGCACCCATTACTCCTTGTCCTGTCACTGGCCACTATGAGGAAGAGTTTGGCTCCCTCCTCCCTACAATCATTTCTCAGGTATTTATACATATTAATCTAATCTCCTCTCATCCTTTTCTATCTAAACAAGTCCAGCTCATTTAATCTTTCCTCATACAGTAGGTGCTCCAGTCCCTTAATCTTCTTTGTTGCTTGTTGCTGGACACTGTCTAGGCGCTCCACGTCTCTCCTGTACTGAGGAGCCCAGAACTGCACACAGTATTCCAGATGCGGCCTCACCAGAGCTGAGCAGAGGGAGAAATCACCTCCCTCGACCTGTTGGCAACGCTCCTGTTGCAGGCCAGGATCCCATTTGCCTTCTTGGCCACGAAGGCACATTGCTGCCTCATGGGTGACTTGTTGTCAACCAGGACTCCCAAATCCCTCTCCATGGAGCTGCTTTCCAGCAGGTCAACCTCTAATCTGTCCTGGTGCCTGGGGTTATTCCTTCCCAAGTGCAGGAGCCTGCACTTATCCTTGTTGAACCTCATGAGGTTCCACTCCACCCAACTTTCCATTCTGTCCAGGTCCCTCTGAATGGCAGCACAGCCCTCTGAGTGTCGGCCACTCCACCCGGTTTGGTGTCATCGCTCAGGGTGCACTCTGTGTCCTCACTGAAGTCATTGAGGAACAAGCTGAACAGCACCAGGCCCAGCACTGATCCCTGGGGGACACTGCTGGCCACAGGCCTCCAACTAGACCTGGCCCCATTTATTACTACCACTGAGCTCTGCCATCCAACCAGTTCTCGATATACCTCACTGTCCGTACATCCAGTCCACACTTCTGGAACTTTTATATAGGGATGTTATGGGAGACTGTGTCAAAAGCCTTGTTGAATTCAAGGGAGGTGACATCCACGGCTTTCTCATCAGCGAGCCCGCCAGTGGCTACACCATCGTAGAAGGCTATCAAGTTCATCAAACACAACTTCCCCTTGATGAATCCATGCTGACTAGTTCTGACCACCTTCTTTTCCTTGACATGCTTAGAGAGGGTCTCTTGGACGAGCTGCTCCCTGGTGATGACCTTTCCAGGGACAGAGGTGAGGCTGATGGGCTTGTAGTTTCCTGGCTCCTCTCTCTTGCCCTTTTGGAAGACTGGAATGATGTTAGCTCTCTTCCAGTCCTCTGGCTCCTCTCCTGCTCTCAACAAGTATTGCTTGCAACCTGTTTATTATTAAGTAATATGGCTCACCAATCAGAAAATATGGCCTGTCTTTTGTGGATAGCATAATCACTCAGAATTTGGAAGATTAAATGTTTCAGCTTCCTTAAGTGTTTTGAAGAAAAAGAAAATATCCTGAAGAAGATTTAGCCAGGTCATTATATTGATAGTACTTTAGACAGAGTCACAGAATCACAGAGTGGCTGAGGTTGGAATGGACCTCTACAGATCATCTAGTCCAACCCCCCTGCTCCAGCAGGGACACGTAGAGCACGGGGCACAGTGTTGCATCCAGGCAGGTTTGGAAAATCTCCAGGGAAGGAGACTCCACAACCTCTCTGGGCAGCCTGTTCCAGGGCTCTGTCACCCTCACATAAAAGAAGTTCTTCCTTGTTATCATAATGCACTTGTGTTTCCAAGGGACAGAGAATCAGAACTGGAGATTCTGATGACTAACAAATTCAGACATGATATGTAGAAGCTGTACTTCAGTGCATCCATATAGGTTAGATCTTCAATAGACCTTGTATCTTATTTTCTATTGCTGGAGCAGTCTTACAGCTAATCAGGAGGGCTGGCTGGGCTGGCTATTGTGAATGCTGGGTCAGTGCTTGCTCAGATAAGGACTGCATGTGCCTTGCATGACACGTTTAAATTCTCTTTGAGTAAGACACATTAAGAAATAATTCTAGACATTAAGAAATTGGATGAAAAAAACCAAGTATCCAGTCTCTGATCCAATTAATATTTAAGTAGTTTAAGTTAAATTAGGAAAAGAGTAAGAAAGTATGTTTTTCTCAAATATTAGGTTCTCATCCACTAACTTTTTTTAAAAGCCAAACTTTTCTTTATTTTTGTCCTGTGAATGTCAAGTATGCCATTAAAATTGCAATATTTTCAGTAGACATGAATCTAGAAACCTCATTGCAGTACCTTCCTGTTCTACTCAGGTTAGTCTGTGGGTGATAGGAAATGAGAATTTGGGTCTTCTCATAGATCATACTAACAAACAGTGAGGGGCTCGTTGGAGATGTGAAGGTGGGGGGCAGCCTCAGCTGCAGTGATCATGAATTGGTAGAGTTCGGGATCCAACGAGGAGGATGCAGGGCTGCAACTAGCCTTGCAACCATGGATTTCAAGAGTGCCGACTTTCACCTCCTTAGAGACATCCTTGGAAAGATCCTATGGGCTAGGGCTCTAGAGGGAAGAGGGGCCCAGGAAAGCTGGTTGGTTTTCAAGCAGCACTTTCTCCATGCCCAGCAACAGTGCATCTCCGTGTGTAAGAAGTCAGGCAGAAGGGGCAAGAGACCTGCGTGGATGAGCAAGGACCTTGTGGAAATGCTCAAGAAGAAGGTGGTAGTATACAAAATGTGGAAAGAAGGACAGGCCCCTTGAGAGAAATACAGGAATGTCGTCAGGGATTGCGGAGACGCGACCAGGAAAGCTAAGGTGTTTGGAATGTAACCTGGCGAGGGATGTTAAAAACAACAATAAAAACTTTTTCAAATATATTAGCAATAAAAGGAAGGTGAGGGAAAATGTGGGTCCGCTGGTGAACGCGGTGGGTGCCCTAGTTAGGAAAAACACAGAAAAAGCAGAGTTGTTGAATGGCTTCTTTGCTTCGGTGTTTACCAAGGGCAGCCCTTTAGAACCCCTAGCTCTAGGGACAAGAGAGGAGGACGGGAGAGAGGAAGACTTGCCCTGTGTAGAGAAAGATTTTGTTAGAGAGCTCCTGAGGAAACTCAACACCCACAAATCCATGGGCCCCGATGGGATGCACCCCAGAGTGCTGCATGAGCTGGCGGATGTCATAGCTAGCTACTCTTCATCATCTTTGAAAGGTCATCTTTGACCTTTGAAAGGGAGGTGCCGGAGGATTGGAAGAAGACCAGTGTCACTCCAGTCTTCAAAAAAGGCAAGAAGAAGGACCTGGGCAACTACAGGCCGGTGAGCCTCACGCTCCTTCCTGGAAAAGTGATGGATCAGCTCATCCTGGCTGCTGTCTGCAGGCACATGGAGGAGAAGAGGGTGCTCAGGAGTAGCCAGCACACATTCACTAAGGGGAAGACATGCTTGACTAACCTGATAGCCTTCTATGATGGTGTGACTAGATGGATAGATGAGGGCAGAGCGGTGGATGTCTTCTATCTGGACTTCAGCAAAGCTTTTGACACCGTCCCTCACAGCATCCTCCTGGGCAAGTTCCAGAAGAGTGGGTTAGATGAGTGGACAGTGAGGTGGATTAGGAACTGGCTGAATGACAGGGCGCAGAGAGTGGTAATCAGTGGTGCCAAGTCCAGCTGGAGGCCTGTGGTTAGTGGTGTCCCCCAGAGGTCAGTCCTTGGTCTGGTCCTGTTCAACTTATTCATTAACGACCTGGATGAAGGGATGGAGTGCTCCCTCAGCAAGTTTGCTGATGAGACCAAGCCAGGAGGAGTAGCTGATAACCCTGAGAGCTGCGCTGGCATCCAGAGGGACCTGGACAGACATGACAACTGGGTGGTGAGAAACATTATGAAATTCAACAAGGATAAGTGCAGGGTCCTACACCTGGGGAGGAATAACTCCAGACACCCTTACAGGATCGGGACGGACCTTCTGGAGAGCAGCTCTGCAGAGCAAGACCTGAGCATCGTGGTGGACAAGTTGACCATGAGGCACTAGTGTGTCCTTCTGGCCAAGAAGGTCAATGGGATCCTGGGTTACATTAAGAAGAGCGTCTCCAGCAGGTCGAGGGAGGTGATCTGCCCCTCTGCTCAGCCCTGGTGAGGCCACACCTTGAGTACTGTGTGCAGTTCTGAGCTCTGCATTACAAGAGGGACGTGGAGCTGCTAGAGGGAGTGCAACACAGGGCCACAAAGATGATTAAAGGCCTGGAACATCTGCCCTATGAGCAAAGGCTGAGAGAGCTGGGCCTGTTCAGCCTGGAGAAGAAAAGGCTGAGAGGAGACCTCATCAGTGCATACAAGTACCTCAAGGAGGGGAGCAAAGAGGATGGGGTTGGCCTCTTCTCCGTGCTAGCCAGCAATAGAACTAAGGAAACAGCCAAAAATTGAAGCTCCAGAAGTTCCACAGGAACTTGAGAAAGAACTTCTTAACAGTGAGGGTGACAGAGCACTGGAACAGGCTGCCCAGAGAGGTGGTGGAGTCTCCTTCTCTGGAGATCTTCAAAACCTGCCTGGACACAACCCTGTGCCACATGCTCTAGGAGACCCTGCGAGTGCAAGTACTAGATGACCTCTGGAGGTCCCTTCCAACCTTAAGCATTCTGTGATTCTATGATTCTATGATTCTATGATCAAAGGAAATGAATCTAGACAAAGTTGCCATTAGAATGCAAGAAGCTATCACTTCCACAGATGAGACTTTTTCGGATGCCATCTAAAAATTATAGTGCTGACTAGTTGGCCCAGAATAACTTATATATTAGAAAGGTCTATTTAAGAATGTTTGAAGACATCTGCAAACTACATCATCTCCCCTTAGCAAGTCCCAAATTTACTCAGATATAATGCTGACTTGATTATGGAATTTTTTTTGTTGGAACATCAACAATCCTTGAATAGGCATTTAAAATAAATTCAAGTACTAGAAATAAAATAAAATAACAAAATTGATCTGATAGTAATCTTGAATATATTTAACTGATGTTTTATTGTGTTAGTGTGAATAAAATAGTAGAAATTGAGATGCTGTAGACTGAGATGCCAAAACCAACAGGAAATTATTTGATATACATGTTAAAATAAATGTAATTTCCTTCTCTCCCTGAAATTACAGCTGTTAATGAAATATAGATTAATCCTACCAAAAGATGATTTTATCCTCTGCACTAGGTGGATTTTAATGATAATTTAAGATGCAGTTGCTGGAGCAATGAAAATAAATGGATCTCGATGTCATAAAATGTTGATGCAGATAATACACCCATATGAATGAATGGGATGAAATTAAATATAAGCAGTCAAGATGTTGACAAATTAAAAACTTTATTGCACTCACTTTCAATCAAATTCGACTTTTTAACTCAGTCACATAGATCTTGTCAAAAGGGAAGTGCAGCAGTGGCTTCAAAAAGTAAAAATCCAGCCAGAATCCTATTGAAGGATCAATAATGCACACTGCACAAAAAAAATTCGCTCATGTTAGGCATAGCAATATGGCTAGGAAAAAAAATTCATTTGCAGCTGCAATATTTTTTATGCCATTTCTTTTTTTTTTTCCCCCACCACTCATGGTGAAATGCATTATTCATAAACATCTTCATTTCTCTTTGTTTTCTAATTTCTTCAAATGAAAGAATAAAAAAAAAAATCTATCTCCAGCTCAGAAAAGTCAATCATAAAGTGAGAGCAAGATTAAGGGACGAGTAGCTTAGGACTTAGGGAGTGCTTGTTTTCAAAGAGTTAAGCCAAATTTGTCTTTCTAACATAACAACAGTGAGAGGCTGTGCTTAGCCCGTGTGAATACGTTGATCATCTCTGCTGTTTAGCTAGTATATATCAAAGAGCCAAAGCAGTGATGCAAAAACAGTAGTCAACAGTCTAGGGAACAGGATTCAAATACAGGATCTGGTAGAGCATGCATATAACAGACCTTCAGAAGGTTTGAGTTGTCAGTGCCAACTTTGCTCAATAAAATGGGTTATTACATTTTAAAATTTATATCTCTTTTCGCACCATTATGACTTTCTTAATGGTTTCTTTTTCCCATTAAAATATTTCTTGACTAGGTTCTTGGATGAATAGAGAAATTTAATTGAAACTTTTTCAAACACCTTTTATTTGTTTGCAAGCATATTAAAATGAGATAATGGCAGCAAGTCTGGATTTTGTGCTTGGATGACAAAATAAAAATTGATAATAAAATAACAATAAGACATTACTTTTTTTTTTTTTTTTTTTTTGTTTAACTTGAGTGGTAGTAAATAGTACATAGTAGATCGGGAATATGTATCATCTATGTCAGTCCCAAGTTGCACAGTTTCTTCTAACCTTTTTTTCTTTACATTATTGCCCCCATCTCTGCTGTTCCTTGCCCTCTTACTTGTCATCTCTGTGAATAGTCTGTACATTTTCTTCATCCCTCACAAAGCTTATCCTTCATTTTTGCTGTGTGTTGTGACTTCTTCTATTTGCTCACAGTGGGATGTAAAACACAGAATATAAAATATTCAGGCTTTCTGCTCTCTCAGCTCAGAGGATAATACTGCAGCAGCCTTTCTGTGGTGGGAATAACTCTTGCAGGAAATAGCAAGGCTTCCATGACACAGTCAAAATCCCACAGCGTATTAGCTATTTTCCTGCTACAATGTATGCACGGTCTGTGTGAAGCCTCAGTAGATACAGTTGTGAGTGAGTTTTGTCTCTGTTCAAAGAAAATGCCTAATATATATGTATCAGTTGTATGTATATGTAACTGATATATGTATCAGTTAAATTTGCTTAACATCTCAAGTGGCTTATCCATCACATCAAAGCAGCATTTCTAGCCCACTACATTAATTGGTACATGAGTCCTTCACCACAGTAAATGACAGCAGCTTTTCTCAACGGAATAAGTGCCAGAATACGTCAGCGTGAGCAAAACCATGTTCATTCTAACATTCTGGAAACGGATGAAACAGTGTATTTGAGCTACCACAAAATGCACCATCAGCAGATGAAGATAGATAAGTGATATGGGAAAAAAAAGTTGGTTTAAACAAAAAAAAAAGGAAAACATTGGACAACCTTAAATGTTGTTATACCATGTGAGTACACAGTCTGAAGCTATGAGGGTATAATATGATCAAATATATTCTATATAACATTTAAACTTCTTTTTTACAACACTATCTAGGATGATTTTAGAGTAAAGCAAAATTCTGAGTTTCCTATGGTGTACAGACACAGAATCACAAAATCTTTAGGGTTGGATGGGACCTCTAGAGATAACTAATGAATAAATGTAATGAATCAAGTGTAGAGAACATCTACAATTTCACAAGACATCTGTCTCTAAGGGGCATTTTTACAGATCATCATCAAAAAAACCCTTCTTATCTTCATTACAGAAATGATAATGTCAGATGTTGTCAGGTTTTCTGACAGTTTGTATTAGGCAGAATAGCCTATACTCCACTATGAATATGTTCTGTCCTGATTAACTTTTAGGTCCTTTCCATTTCTTTGCTGACCTAGCAAACCTGTTATAAAAGCCTAATATTTTTACTATTACTTTTACTGTTATTATGACAAAGATATATAAAGTAGTGCTGCCACATAAACCATTTATACTGAATATCAATGAGTTTTTCTTTCTTAGATCATGCTTTGGACTTTTAGTTGTAAAGCTCACACACACACAAAAAAATACATACACACATCTTGAACACTTATGTGGAAAAGAAAACAGAACTTTAAGGATTTGAGGATTGAAAAAAAATTTAGTTTACAATCCCGTATGCCCAGTCCTTTCAGATAAGGGACCTTCCCTACAGGTCACTATCAGGAAGAGTTTTGCCCCATCTTCTTTATATTTTCCTCTCAGATATTTGTACATGTTGATCAGATCCCCTCTCAGTCTTCTCTTCTCCAGGCTAAACAGGCACAGCAAATCACCAGTCTCGCTTAGTTTTCTGGTCTTTATGTTCTGTACTTTGTTACATCATGAACATTGAAAAATATGTGGTCACAAGCCCTTTTCTGTAACCTCAATAAAGATTTGCCATCATGGAATGCATAGAGGCTAATAATATATGTTTTACTAGTGATTATTGTTAAATTGTTATTTATACTTTAACTGAAGAAAAGTTATGATGAAAATAATGTTTGGACTAATATTCTGAAGGTCCTTGTATTACAATATATTCTACATTAGATTTTGCACTTTTGAATCGTAAACTCTTGGACTTTTAAAAATACATTGTATATTTTCTCTTATTATCTGTACTTCTAGCTTTGTATTAAAATATAAAGATATAAGTTAGAAATACAGATAGGAATACAGATTTCCAAAGGAAATGTGGATCCAAAACACCCTTTCTAACGTTGTTTCTTAGCTTCAGATATATTAGCTCTGTCTGTCGTTTATGTATTGACTAGCACTCACTAGTTCATATTTCTATTGTGAAATTTAATGTAGCGAACATACATTCATAAATTCCCATTCTATAAACTACTTAATAGATATTCTTTGAAAGACAATAAAGCAGAGGAAATGGCTAATGTAGTCATCTTACACTAGGAATATTGCTATGAAATTGATTCAGAAATTAACTTATACATAAGCAGTTTGTAATCCCCATGCATTAGTAACTGCCAAGCTAAGCAACACAACATGTGGTGTTTAGAACTCCATGACATCAACAGAGCACATGATCAAGAAAAGGCAAAGGAGGGGGAAAAAAAAATTACTATACTGTTTTATATTGAGATAGAGTAATTTGGCTTATGGATGTACCAAAACCATATTGTTGCACAGGAAAATGTTCTCTCCAATACTGAAGAGAGCTGAATGTGGGATAAAAGGCATTCCACCCACTCTAAGTAATTTAAAGGAGATCGCTAACAAAATAGCCTTAAAATGAGGAAGTTTCTGTTTTGTCTGGGGAGGAAAATTGTTTATGACCTCTTTTAGGCTCCTTCTGAAGAGGGTGGTCACAAGTTCAATGCCACAAGAATAGCAGAGCGCCAGTTCTCCTTTAGGAATATAGGCATTATATTATATACATGTCATATATGATGACAGAGATCATGTTATATTCCCATGAGTAAATAAGAACACGTTAAAGAAAAACTCATTTAAAAGTCATAAGCAAAATTCTCAACTGATTAATCATTATTTTTTGCCCTATTTACAATTTCTTCTCAAATGTACACAATGCTTCTTAATTATGTTTAATTTTTCCATCTTTGGACCATAAGATCCATCACATCTTATGCAGACAGATGTGCTAACAAAAACCAGGTATGCTAACTCTCATCTCTTCATTGGCATAGATAATTACACTGCTGTATGACATAAATAACATAGAGTAAAAATACAAGAAGCTGTTGATGAATTTGTTGAAAAAGTTTAGTATAGCATTGACATTGAGAAACAGGTACCAGAAATTCAGAGCGCTAGTGTAGGCACAGTATTGGTTGAAAGGTTAACTTTTTTTCTTTCTTACTTTATTTTTTTCTAACTACTTGATAGCCATCAGTTATTGCTTTAATAGTATCATATATAGAAAATAGTTGCCAAAGTACAAGAAAAAAAATTGAAAAGCTCTCAAAACAATACATACAACATCATACTCCTTTGTTATATATATTTAGTTACATCATTACACATAATTTCATAGTTATATTCAGTTATAGCAGTATTTCATTTTTAAAGGCTTCTGTGACATGTCTTGGCATTTAAGGACTATGGAGAGTACAAGAAGACTTGACTATAATGTGTGTTGCTTTATTTCTGTAGAAGACAGATGAAAGCAGTGCTATCAGTTCAGACACAGATGACCTTTACCTTGCATTACTATGAAGGAAAATTGTCTTTAAAACATTTAAACTCTAGACTTTGTTGTACACCAACTACCCTCTTGAGGAAATCTGTGTCTGAAATGTCGGGTCTACCTTCTGGTACAAACTTTTTATGGAAATAAGAAATAGAATTATACCCAGGACATTGTTTTTTAATACGTTTTCTTCCTCATTGATATGCTCTGGGATTCCCTCACTCTTAACTTCCTTCCTTACTAGAACAAATAATCATGTTTTGCATCTGCACTGCCTATATATCAGGTGTCTGTTAGATATTTACTGGTTAGTTTACTTTTTTTCAGTAGTTTGTTTAAAATAGGACTTGTTTGCATGACAGAGAATCCATGATTTCAAACCAGTAGCAAACTACAGTTTCATATACATATACATGGATACTTTTAAGTGTGTCAAATATGCATCTTTGAAGTGACTGTAACACCAATAATTCAGTGCTCACTGTTTATTAAAAAAAAACCAAACAAAAAACCTCTAAGTATCAGGCACTGCTCCCTAGTACAGTATATAAAGAACCATTTAATTAATCTTTAATGTATCTTCATGAAAATACAAAGCCTTGCAAATGCCATGTGATTGTAGGTCAGCTGCCTGTTACTTCCTTCTTCTCCATTTAAGCCTATCTAATTTAAATTGTATGTAATGAGATGACTTATTTAATACAACATAACTAAGCAGCAAGCAGACTGTAAAATTTCTTTGGCTATTCTGCAAAATCTTATCCAAATCTGTGAATTCCCAATGATTTTTACAGAATTTTGGTAGACTGCTTGTTACTTGCTAAATGTTGGCAGTGTACTTAGGCTGACACAGTTACAGTGAACAGATTTTAATTGAGCATCCTGGATGTTTATCTCAGACACAGTGCTACCTGGAGCACTTGGATTACCATATTTTGCCTGAAAACACAGGTTAATTCTTCATCCCTGAAAGTATGCAGCAAAAGTGAAAAAAATAAGTCATTGTGTTGAGGAGAGCAAAGGATTAAATCTTTTAACATATTTGTCCAGGGAATGTGAAACACCTCCTCTCATCCATCCTTGCACACTGACTACAAAAAATGTTGCCTGTTAAGCTCACTTTGTCTAATTAGGATTTAGCTATGATTAAATACACCTGTGTAACCTGTATAATACAAAGCCAGAGGCAGACAGAAGTGAGTTCGAGTACAGATTGAATGGAGACTTGATTTAAAATACAAAGAGAGAATAAAATATTTTATTCATAACTAAAAGCGAAAAAAAAGTTTTCATTCCTCATTTCAAAGTTTAAGTTAGATATTGCCATTAGGTTTTTATTTATTAGTAAGTCTCTCATTACAAAAAAGGATGATGAAATATTTATTTATGTTTTACAATGTTGAAATAGAAAGTCAATTACTCAAAAAGCTATCATCCATTTGTATTTCCAACTACGATGATTTCAAAATTAAAAGGAAAGAGTAGCAGTCATATTCAAGCAAAAATATTCTATGTAGTATCTCTACCACAGTAAGAGAAGACAATACCTCTTTTTGGTAATATTTTGACTCATTACCATCACAAAGTCACAGAGCAAGCAACATTTGAGGCAGGGTCACGTTACCTGATTTTTTTTTATGCAACATCAAGTGGACAGTCACCACTTGATTTTTGATGCTAAAACATCATTAAGTATGTCTATAAATAACTGTCGGATTGAAAGATGAAAAATTAATAAGTAAGTTTAAGGACATGTCAAGTATAGTCAAATACAAACATTACATGTAAGACTAAAGAACATGAGTCATCCTTTCAAAATGAGGAATTCTAGCTTGGGAAGCAGTGACTTTCCAAGCTAATTTTATTCAGTGTAAAGAAAATCTGTTTCTGAATGCTCATGTAACCCTAGATTACTAACTAGACTAACATGGACTACTATATGACCTGCAGTCTTGATAGGAATAGGCTGATTCTTCTGTCTATCTATTTAGAAATGTTGTGACCATTCCTTTATATGCATGTTCCAGCTTTGATGCCTATGAAGAACTGCAAGAAAATGTAAAGTGTTAGAAAGCATATATAAACAGAAACACCAAATGTGTAAGAAATTCAAAGACACTTAAAGTGACTATGCGGAGTAATCAGATTCAATAATTACTCACATGAACAGCAGTATGACATTGGAGATTTTTTGCATTCTATTTAAATGAATTTCAGTTAAATCTGCACAAATTTATACTACCAAAAAAAATTCCATAATTTAATTAATAGTGTTAGCCAATGGAACAACTTAACATGATTTGTTGCAAATTCTCTGCATTAGCAATTTTTAAACTCAGACTAGATACATTTCTAAAAGAGAAACTCCAGTTCAAATGGGAATTGATTTGGAGAGGTAGCATAGCATGTGTTACACAAAAGGTCAAAATAGATGAAACTAGTATTCTGTCCATATAACCTACACAGTCTATGAAATTTTTCAGAGAGTTTCTTACATAATAAGATAATAAGTTTCTGATAATAAGTTTTCTAGGTATGCAACAAAGGATATAAGTATTCTATAATGCATGAATCTAATGTTGCAATGAGATATGATTGCTGTTCATCCTTGCTTGTACAAATGATGATTTTTCTTGTCTCAATTATTGCCAACCTTAATAAAAGATAAATCATTAAGAATATTAAAAGTTATATATTTGCAAGGGAACCAGTTATGACTGTCTAAAACAAAGGCAATTTTTATACTGAAAGATTACCTTATTTCACTAGTTACTCATGGAAACTATGTTATATGGACAAAAAGAGTGACTTGATATTACAATATCTACATGCTTAGGATTTACCGCTGGATTATTGGCAAGTCTTTAGTAGGCCAAATAACAAAAATAAGCAAAGCCTCAACTTGATATTGATCCCATTGATTTGAAGGCTAATGAAGAGCTTAATCTCTGTAAGCATTTTAAACTGTGCCTTGTTTTGTTTTTGTTGCTTGTTTTAGTCATTTTTGTTTGTTCGTTTTTCAACATTAATATTCTCACAGCCTTCTGAATGCACTCTCATTTTGATAAAATGAATCATATACTGGTCTAAGCCAACTAGAAAACGAAGCAGAAAACAAACTAATATGTAACAAATTGGAAGAAAAATATATCTAGACTTACGCTGCAAACAGCTGGAAGTTGATTTTATCACAGATAATCTCAGTAGACTTAGAAATAATAATTAGAAATTTATTATGCAGCAGGTAGCCATGTGAAAACATGTCATGGATTTTTAGATGACTGAATTCTGGTGCCATGAGTTTTGGATGAGCAGTTAGAGACATCAAAAAGAAACGTGTTTGTCTGAAACTGAGTATCCAAAGCTAGATATGGCCCCAAATACTACTTATGGTTATACTTTGCATAGTATCGTCAAACCACGGCTCAGTAGAAAACAGATGGCACGATAGATTTAATCTAGTTAAACACTGTTGTTGTATTTATAAAGGAAAATAACCAGAACAATTTAAGAACTGCATGATAGGAATAGGAAAGAGGAATGTAGTCCCTTTAAGAAGGAGTTATTGGATAGAAAGTTTTAATCATAAGATTCTCCAAAATCTTAGTCAAGCTTGAATGCTTCAGATTCTTTTGTCTTTCCCTTCATAGGTGTTACTGTTGTCCTTTTCTTCAAAGATCACTCAGAGCCTTCTTTCTACCAGCAGTCTCAGTCATCATTGGGTTTGATTTCTCTCTCTTCTATTGATCACAGAAAATTCAACCAGTAGCTCTCAGTAAGATGATACAAATAATAAGCATTATTACTTTCTATGGGTAATACTTCCACGATATTTCTCTACTATCCCCTTCCAATATATGGCACAACCTTTGTCTTTCACTCTGCCACAGAACAAGTGGTACAGATGCAGACCTTCTGGTCCATGGAACAGGAACTGCCCTTTTATTCCTACACACTTTCACATATTTCCCAGAACTCACTGAACAGTAAATAAATTTGGGACTTTTAATATTTTGTTTTTCAATGCTGCTGGAGAATATAATTCTTCTGGAAAAAAAAATAGTATTTTGAAAAAAAGACCTTTTTTGGCTAGCTTGATTAAAAAGAAAAACAAAACTAGGGCTAGGGCTGGAAGGCACCACTAGAGGTCTCTAGTTCTACATCTGGTTAAGCAAGGTAAGACGGAGAACAATGTGGGTGTCCACGCGAGCTATGTATGGTTGCAACCTACTCCAGTGCTTAAGCATAGTACCTCATAGTACCATTTTTTTTTTTTGTTTAAATAGAATTTCTTATATTTGAATTTATGCCTATTGCCTTTTCTCATGTCAGTGGTTGCCCCAGTCTGACAGTTCTGGCTTTCTGGGAGATTAGAAAGCTAAAAGGAATTCAAGAAAAAAACCTGCCAGTCTACTTATAAAGCAGTCAGACATACAGAACACATACCTTTGATCAACTGATTCATGATTTATTAGAGGACTCTTGTTCACTATATAGATAATTAGCTGTTCATTACCATGAACTGCACGTGAAGGCATATGAAGGCATATGAAGTGTAGAGATGGACATGGCTTGATGAGCTGTCCGCAAGGTTATAGCACCTAATTTATTTTGCTAACAGAATCAGACTTATGTCTGGAATGATCATATCCCAATTCTTATTCAATTGCAACCCTTGGATCCTCTTCCTGTCTTCACTTGTAGTCTTTCTTTGAGCTGAATTGTACAATTTTGATGCTCCTTAACAACTTGCTTCTTTAAACATTATTTTCTGTACATCCGTCACTAAATGCATTTGGAAAAAAACACCTACATATATGACAGATACACAGTACTCCTTGAGATGAATTTATGACAGCTATCCTGCTGTTATCTCACTCTTCACTCTCCTTTTTCACTTACTCTTGTGGTGCATTGTTAGCAAAGTACTTTTCTTGAAGGGCACTTTTTTTGTTTGTTTCAGTTCATATCCTTGAGTTTTCATATATATTACATAGTCTCAAGTATTGCTTTCCTGTGTACTTTTGTGGATTTGGGGCACACACATGATTAGACCTACACTATGTGTAGGAAAAAAAAAATGTTGATTGTTAGACCTCTGCTGATTGTTAGACATATTGTATTAATTAGCACTTAATCTGGTATAACAGCTATACGACAGCAATTTAAACTGACATTATTATTTGTAGTGATAGCTTCCTGCCCACATGTTGTTCTTCTAGCATTTTGGCTTCATGGAAACAAGAGTTATGAACCCAGGGAAATTGACTCATTTCCATTTTACCCTCATGAAAATTTTTTTGAACAGAGACCCTGTCTATTCTGTGCCAACACTACAGACGTAGAAATAGGTCCCTTGTAAGTACAAGCATAAATCCAGACCTGCTGAGTCTACAGTTTTTATGTCTACCTTTTGCAGACCCTTCTATCTGACTGTATGGAAAAGGCAGCTGCCTGGAGGATAATTCCTTTCTCTCTGGTTTAGCTGTCCTTTCCTTTCATTCTTCCTTGCAGTCACTGAGGACCACCAACCACGACTGTGGGGCATCCTTTCCTTTTGAGCATGAGGACACTGTGCTTCCTCTCCAGCTTCACCTTCAGTAAAAGGCTAAGAATCCTGATGAAGAGAGGACAAAGGGTTCCACAGCTTGCAGCTGTCAAACAGCGGATACCTAATGCCATTCCATTTCCCTGATCTTCTTGGTTCTTCCTTCCTTCATCTTCAGCCTGAGAGCACATAAAGCTCCCTTAGATGCGACCTTCATTGGCTTGGAACACAGTCAATAGAAAGTTCATCTCCAGCATGTACTATGAGTCAAATCATAAATAAGACTAAAAGATGAAGTTACAACTGGACCTCTGATTATTGGTTTTGTGGGCATTGTGGAGGAGCTGAATGCCAGCATTCCTGAATGTTATAAAAAGGTACTACACTATGTCTATAGAGGGAAAAAAAGTAGATTAAAAGTGTGGATCGTTTGTGGAAACATCATGTAGGTGACATTGGGAGCTACAGAATCCTGGATTAAATTTACACTTCGCTAGAACAGATGTTTCACAACTTAGTGGAATGATATAACTAGATGGTATTTGTTTCTTTTCTTGAGTTCCACTTGAAGACTCAAAATCAACATTTAACACAAAACATAGATTCAGGTTTTGAGGGGATTTGTGTATGTGTGTGTTTGTGTGTGTATGTGTATTCATAAAACACTAACAGGTAAAAAAATGCCCAAGCTGTTAAAAAATCATTTTTATTTTTCGCTAAAATCCTATGAAGAAACTGCCAGTCTTCCTGTCACTCATCACTCTAAAAATGCCTGCATTTCAGTATTAAAAAAGTTTTCATCTATTTATTTATTTAAATTGTTTCTAATACAACATCTGGATACTCATTATTGGTAAATATTATAAATTTTTCCATTTTTTATAGGAAGGCTAAGACAAGAAACAAGAAACTTGAAATTCCACAATGGTAGCTCATATGCTCAGTAGTTACAAGCTAGTAGAAAACATTTACACTTTGAAGAAAGAAGCTTGCCAGTATAGTACATAATAACCATTTATGGTAATTCTTCCTGAGCTTATGACTCTACCAACAGATCAACAACTCCTTTGTCAAAGGAGATGGGACTGGGGATTCTTCTGTCCTTCCAAGGAATCTTTGTGATCAAAGAACTACTTACCTCTCAGGAGATCTGAAATGGGTTTCAGTTCATTGTGGAGTAAGTGCAGAATAGCCAACCTTCATATTTAACAAAGATAGGTATCTTTTAGCACTTTGCTGGTGATCTTGGGTGTTTCTTTTCAACACAGGCATATTCATCTTTTTAATGTAAACTGAGTAAGGCTGTAGTTATCCAAGGAACATAACCGGAACTGCTAGTAGTCAAGATACCAATGCTCAGTGTTAAAGAAACAAAACTTTATTCTTGGGAGAATTTTTTTTCCCTCTTATAATTGTAAATGTCTGGTTCTGCATGTATATGACTTGATTATTTTTGAACTTTGGACATATTATAGGCTTAGATATGGTCAAAGAATAAAAAAGGAATCCTATTAAAATTCAGTGAAAATTCAGCCCTTAAAATTCAGTGAAAATTCAGAAAAATCTTTGAAAGGAATGGTATCTCCCTGAATGAGAAAAATCATTGTAAATATCCTTGGATATCGTACCATCTTCTTTTTCATATTCCATGCAAAAACTCTTCTCACCTGGCAACTCTTATGAAAGATGCTCAAATAATGCCTTTTATTTTGTTACTGGGTAGTCTTACTCTGAAAGATTTGATTTTGTGCCACTTACAGCATGGTCCATTTCAATTTCTAGAAATGAAGCAAAAATGACCACAAATTATTTGTGACAGAAAATACTCAAAGTTCTGTTGACACAATTAAAAGAATAAGTCTCCTCACCTTATTTTTACTGTAAAGAGGACTATATCTGCTGCTTATCTTAAACTAAGATCCAAATTATTTTATTATCAACAGGTAAGCCTTAAATTTTGATATATCACTGCCCTGGCATATTAGAAAGCAACAGTAAGGCCCTAAAGTGCTGCTGATTACTTTTGCTTGACAGTGCAAACCAAATAGCACAAGGTCATTCCATCATCCTTCCTCCCTCATTTTTCCTAGACTCTGCTATTCTTTACATTATTATTTACCGCTTGAGTCAGAAGTACATTTTCATGATTTATTTATACAGCACATCAAGCTTTAAATAAAACATGCAGCTGAATTCAAAGCTCTGGCTTTAATGTGCCAGTTATGTGACTAATTCATTAGGTTTGTCACTGATTTATGAATTATACAAATGACTTTTAAACCACGAAGCTGATTTAGAACCATATTTCATAATTTGGAACATAGATATCTATTTTATTAATAGCAGTTTGTTTATAAAAAATTGCTTAAAAGTTAACCTACAGATTTACCATTACAAATACAATTTGCCCCCAGCAAACTACTGAAAGACAGAGCTACCTGTAAACATTTATATCTATATTCCCGTTTTAAACAGCAGGTGTTCTTTCACTTTACTAAGATGAATTCTGCCCTTTTCCTTTTGGGAATGTGTGGGAGGATACTAATCAGGAAATAGTAATGCTTCAGATTCACCTTGTCAGTAAGACAGTCTATGCCTTTTTTTTTTTTTCCCTTTCTGTTACTTCTCCTGAGTCTGTCTGCACTACAGGGCAAGCATATCAGTGAGTGGTTTGGATCTCTGGAGATGAGATGTCATATCTCAATTCTCTCCCGACTGTGGCCATAGGAGGACAACTACAGGGAGTCAGGAACAAACCAGTCAAGTAAAAATGAGGAATGACAGAGGTCAAGTCCTTAATGTGCACTAGTGACAAAGATCTCTTTAAATTCAAATTATTCTATGGACATGGGAGCTAATGAAGTCTACTTTTGAACGGATTTACACCTTTTTCCTTCAAATCCCTCCAAATGCAATAAACCTTTTCACCCTCTGTTAAGGGTGAAAGTAAAGACGATAGAGGCTGTAAATAGTGTAGAGCTACATCGGAAAGTAACCACTGGTAGGGTAGCTCACTGCAGCCGTGCAAAATGTGTAATTTGAATTCATCTGTCACCTGACACCTTGGCTTTCAAACAGTCAGCCCCTCAATTCTTCTTAAATCAGTATTAATATCAATTATTTCTAAGACCCCTACTGTCCCTTCAAATTTGTTTTATGTTGCTTAATAGGATTCAAGACAGAAAGACTTGAGCACATAAGTCACGATTTTTTAAGGAAACAGGCTAAAAATGAGATGGCCATTAAAGAGAATTAATAACCTGAACTGAGTTTTCAGTTTATTAGGTTTTCTCTTTTATAGGAAAGTAGTATTTATAGTATAATGGCTTTACTAATTTTAAGAAATTTTATCTTGGTAAATGGTGATCAATATTTTTCTCTGGAAAGGTTACTTAAAACTGATGTACATTTGAATACATCACTTTTTATATGCAATATATTGTGTCTGGTGATGGGAAACAAATGGATTTGTCTGTCAATGAAATAAAAAAACCCCTTCACTCTAGCAATGGAAAAAAAAAACTTCACTCTAGTCCCATAAATATGGCAGGACTTCATATTATTGTGAGTTAATGAAAATATATGTATTTATCAAGACAAGGGATTGACAAGAAGAGTGTAAATCCATGAAAAAACAGCAAACAAACAAACACAAAAAATATGAAGATGCACCACACTAGCACATATGGATCTGTATTTGCTTTTTTTTGAAAACAGCTTAAACATTCATACCATAACATATCCCTCATTTTGATACATGTTCAGAACTTTATGATTGCTTCTATGAGAAGCTCATTGTTCTGTTGAAACAAGAAAGTCCATTGCTTGTAAGTTGTAGTAGTTACTTTGAAATTACTCAGAGAAATTTAGGACTATTGCATGATAAATATGACAAATTTTTCCCTGTACTTCTGACATTAGTACCTATCTGTATAGATAGATAGATAAATACATTATGCATCTGACCTCTAGTATTGTTCACAATCCAAATCCAGGGTTGGATTGTAATTTAATTTTTTTTTTTTCTTCTGCAGCCCACACTTTAAATGCCAAAAGTGATGAGGCTACAATTGTGTCATTATATCACGGGGTAAAAAGGAACATCCGACAACATGACACTGCTAAGCTCAGTTTACTAGGTGGATAAAACGAAGGACAAATCTTTAAACGCACAAACACACAGAGTTAGTTAACTCAGGTACCATGCCAGCCAGCACAATGAAGGCCCAAGGAAAAAGCACTTTCTCTAGCTACGCCTCATGTTGGTCACTGACTAGGGGCTTGGCACCAGTGTGTTAATGATTACACATTAGCGACTCTGCTTCTAGATAGTGTGAAAAGCCAGTGGGTCTTCTAAATCAAAAGCTGAGAACTGTTTTCACAATGTCACCCTCTTAGTGGGCCAAGTTCCACTGTTAGTTAAGAAGCAGTGAGAACTCTTTGACCTGTTATTTCTAACCAGAAAAGCCTCTCTGAATTCAGGTTGATTTACTCCCTTTTAAGTCAGAACAGCCCTTATGACAGTGACTAAGTCCCACTTCTCTTAATGCCTCTCTGGGCAGCAGAGTAGATCACACAACACAAATGAAAAAAACTTCTTATTCATACTCTTTCAATGATTTAGATAGGTATAATATTTGTGTAGTATTTTCTTCGTAATGCTTTCCCCGACAATTTTCTTTATTAAACATATAAGTGATGTAATAAACTCTATTTGCTTGAATTTTTGAATCTAGCCTTTCAGAGTTTTTAAACCATTCAGGTATTTAAACCATGCTTTCTGCATGCAAGAAGCTTTTTTTTTTTTTCCCCTAGAATTGTATTTCTAGAGATACAAAACTCTCTTATTGGATTGACCTTGAAAAGCTTATCTCTTCACCCTGAAACTCCTTCTAAATGAAAATAAAATTAGGCCACCAAGGCACAGAAGTTGATGCCCCTTTACCCTGCTCTGTGTCTTTTCATGCCATTGTTATTTACTTCAAATCCCGAACAGAAAGTTGAGCCTGAGACACTGTAGGAATTTATTGGCACATACTGCAGCTTGCAGACATGCTATCTCAAGTTCTGATCTCATTAGATCTCCAAATGAATAAGATTGGCTATTGTGGTATTAAAATGGGAATACACAGGGGAAAACAAAAGCACTTTGGAAATGCTGTAGATGAGTCATCAGGGATGTCTTATTTTGAATCAAAATACAGAATCAATATCGCAGTGCCACAAAGCTCTATGGAAATTTCTTCAAATCTCATTTGAAGTAATTTTTAGAAGCCTAAAACAAGTCAGCAAATGGAAATAAGTGTCTATTAACATAAGATATTAGAACATCTCATTAATAGGAAAAAGTTTTCTGCTTGTGTATAAAACTTTTTTTGGACAATTTCTCCTGGTAACATAGTTTTATAGACCTTTTTTTTTTATGGGAATAGGGAAAATGTTGAAAGTTTTATCTTAATCTTCAGATTTGAACTTCAGCTTTTTTAACTTTTTTTTTATGTAAGAGCAAGGACATATACATACACAGATGAAGGAGCTCAGGAAAATGATGGAGGTCCAAAAATGATTTTGAATTTTTTTTTTTTTTTAAGATATACTTTATAATTCTCTAGTCACATCTGAAACCCTGTAGTAGGCAAGTAGGAATGAGCAGTTTCTTCGAAAAGCACTTGCTTGTGATCAACAGCATTTTGTACACGGCTACCATTCAAATGGAAACATTGTGCTTTTATTTTATCACAACTGCTACATGCAGCTGAATTTGAGCAGTATCAGGTTTTCTTTCAATTCTGTTTTCATGGAAGAATATGAGGTAATTTAATTTTCTCTATGTGAACTTCTATATTTACACATAAGTGCTTCTACATTTACATGGAATTTATATTTTATTTATTATAAATACTAAGTTGAAACATAGTTCCTTGTGAAGAGATATTTTAAAGTAGTGCTCCATGTGTGGGACAATATTCTTAAAGTTTATCTCTATTTTATGAGATAGAAACTTTTTAGTCATTTGTGACTGTAGGGGCAGACAATATTGAGTTAACAGAGAAATTAAGCAAAGGCTACACACCTTAAAAGCATGCATAAACTTTTTACCAGTAAAAATTCCTGTCATCCGAAGTCCTGCCCTCCTTGGTGGCACAGAACTCCTTAGAGTTCTGCAGTGCTGTGTAGACTGCTGGCTTTCAGGACTGAGAACTCTATCACATGTTCACCCAGTTTCTGCATATCTGCTTCCATCAATGTGATAAAATTAGTCTAGGCAGATTTTATTCAGATTTATTCAAACAGGAAAGAATACAAATTTTCTTCTATGGTGGGGGCGTCATATTTGGAAATCTCAGGCCTGTTCACAGTATGTGCCTATGCCAGTCATACAGAACAAAGAAAACATGTGTCGTGTTTGCAGGAGGCAGGGTGTTTATGCAGTTACTTTGGTGTACACTCACTGCATAGTTTTATCATGATTACTAAAGAATCTGACAAACCTCAAAATCATTGAATTAACTGCAGAGATGGAGCTCTCTGCACAATGCTTGAGAAATAGCTATGAGGGTTTTGAGGAGTAAATCCTTTGGATAGATATGAAGTTGCCCTCTCTTAAAGAAGCTGAGACTTTGACCCAGAATTGTTAAAGGTACTTAAAAGCTAGCTTTTAAGTCAGCCTCAAATTAGCTTTTTACTTAGTAATCCTACTGTACTATTGCTAAATGAAATTCTGGCTTTTATTTCATGACAGTACTACAATATTTATTTCAATTCTGTGGCTACCATTGCTCAGCATCTCTGTGAATCTCTAGGATGCTCTACAGATGCACTTATAGAATTCCAGTTATTCAAGGGTGTTTTGCAACAATCATATAAATCATATAAATATTAGATTTATTTTCAATACAGGAGAAGAACACTTTTTTTTTTCCACATTCGGAAGTTTATTTTGTTGTACTGTGTGCAATATTTGAAGACATCAGTCTAGGCAGGAACACTATCTAAATTCTCATACTTCTAATGGCACATGTTGTGTTACCTTTGTAACTTAACATAAAACATCACATTCTACTCATGGTTTTTCCCACTACATTTATTTTACATATAATTTGGAGCAGTTCATACTCCTAGACATTTGACTAGTCTTTGATAAAAATCTGACATGTGAATTCATCTAAATTCATCATCCCTTGCTATTGCTCTGCCATTTATTAAGCTTAAATGGAATAAAAAGAAAGGTCTATTTTAACTATTTAGAAGCTTAAAGGATAGGTTGGAAAAATGTAATAGATACAGATATTTAGCAGTCTTATAGTCTTAATAACAAATAAACTCTTCTCCCACTTGTCAGTGAAGGTGCTACTAGTGTCAGGAATGAGAAAGATGTGCAGTGGAAATGTTCAGATGAATGCAGTCAATT
Organism: Eudromia elegans; assembly: GCA_003342815.1. Classification (NCBI taxonomy): domain Eukaryota; kingdom Metazoa; phylum Chordata; class Aves; order Tinamiformes; family Tinamidae; genus Eudromia; species Eudromia elegans. The sequence goes on from PTEX01000026.1 coordinate 3,390,064, forward strand.
TAATCTTCCTCAGCACCATGTTGTAATTTATACAGCATTTATGACAAACTATTCAACAAATCTCTGACAAAACATTTTGTTAACAAGTCTTATTTATAAGTTGGCTGTTTCATTAATCATAGGAAGATCTGCACAGCTCTTAAAATAATTCCTCACAAAAAGACTAGGGTCCATACAGCAGGATCATTCCATGGCAGACAGGGGAAAGTGATAATTTAGTTAGAAAATTATCCTGGCCCCAAAACACTACAGATAAAATACCATTTTTCAGTAATAATGCTTGCATAATACATGATCAGTTTCCATTATCAAAAAAGAATCAGTTTACTACATAATATTTTAATACGTATTTTCCACGGTATTTACTGGCAAGTTTGCCTGAATCGTTGTTCTAAGTTCTGAGTGTTCAGGATCACAGCTGTGCTTTAGTCTCATAATGATCTCTCCAGGATAACTTATTGTAAGCAAGAGAAATCTGAAAAAACACCCTTCAAAACTTTTTCACAGAACACAAACATTTCAACCAAAGTATTACATTTATTGCATCAACACACTACAAGTTCCCATGAAGACCAAGTAATGGGCCTTGCAACACCATTAGGACACAAGGCATTTATTTGTTTATTTGATGGAAAAAATGATTTGCAAAAAAGTTTATGGTAGACCAAGAAATTGGCCCTAAAATTGCCAGTGTGATAGGCAGAAGTTAGAAGTTAGATAGTTAGAGGTTAGAAGGAATATTTGTTACTGAGGTGTCCATGAAATACCTCAACAGAAGAAAATGCAGCAGTGAATAACTTGATCCTCCTTTCCTAGGATTCTGTGGAAAGATAAAGCAGCTTCAAGAAACATAAAAGGGTAATATTTCTCCTAGCCATGGCCATCACTTGCTATAGATTTCACCAAGTACTAAAAAAACCTGGCCTTCAAATGGCCTTGCACACTGTATTACCTCATCTTCACAAACAAACAAACAAACAAACAAACAAACAAACAAACAAACAAACATGTGATTACTGTGAGGCCTACAGTTATATAAAATGTGTTAAAGATTTAATAGGCCTTTGAAGGAGGGAGAAGGTTGGCTGGAGATAGGAATAAAAAAGAAAAAGAAAGAAAAATCAGTGCTAGATGCCTGGCTTTGATGCTGTACTAATGTTATTTTTCTTTTTTTGTTGGTGGTTTTTTTTTTTTGTTTTCTTTTTCTTTTTGTGTTAATAATTTTTATATAACAACCTATGGTTCAAAGGAATGAAATATTTTTTCCAGGAATTACTCAGAGAGGTGGTGGAGTCTCCTTCTCTGGAGATCTTCCAAACCCGCTTGGACACCACCATGTGCCACTTGCTCTGGGAGACCCTGCGTGTGCAGGGGGGTTGGACTAGATGACCTCTAGAGGTTCCTTCCAACCTTAAGTATTCTATGATTCTATGTCTCTATGAATGACCAAACAGTTTTATATGTTGGATTGCATTGTCTTGATTTTCCTCTAATGTGATGATGAAGAATCAAGAACTTCCAGTGTTATCACTGTCCTCAAAGAGAAGAAGAATGATATATAAATATAGGTTAAATACATGCTCAGGCAGCATGGATGCACTATTTCTTCAAATATGAGAAACAGTGGAATGTTTCTTTCTTTGGGTCTTAGAACTCATTTGAAAAATAATATAACTTGGGAGGAATATTGCCAGAAATACAATTTATACAGTCTTATTCTTTACAGTACTGGTCTATAAGTCTTTTGAGTCTTATGAGCTTTGAAGTTATTTCTTTTATTGAGATAGAATTAGATTTATTGTTTCAAATTTGACATAAGATACATCATCAGTGTACAACTGAAGACAAGTAATGAATAAAGAATTAAAGTGCTAATTAACAGAAATTGACAGCACTGACATATATTAAAAAGTAACTAAAATGCAAATCTACTTTATAGACAAAATTGAGAACCTAAGATGTAATCAAATTGTGGATTTGTTTCATATGTTTAATTCCTGCACTGAAAAAATGCAACACACAAATGCCAGTTTTTCTTATGGCCAGAAAGGTGGAGGAAACATTTTCCTATTTAGAACAAAACCTAAAATTATTTAAGTCACCTGAAAACTCCCAAATGCCCTTGAAAATATGACAAGAAATAGAAAGGAGAAAATAGTAGTAGAGATTTAGAATGAGCCTGCTACAAACTGTACCCAGACGATTTTCTCACAAGAGGTAGCAGATGTTCACAGTGCCTGCAGACCACATGGCTTCATGCAAAGGAGAATATGTGGCATGAACTGTCAAATGGATAATTAATATCAGGCTAAAACTTTTTTTTCTAAGAAAAATCTTGAAGAAACACAAATCATCGTAAGTATATTAGGCTGCTTTTGCTCTCTTAGATGACTAAAGTTATAGTGCATTATTATAGCTAAGAGTGCCATTAATATTGCTTCAGCTGTATTGATTGAATTATACTGGGTTTTTTTTTCAGGTGCATTTAATAAAAAAAATGTTTTTATGGAGCTACATTAATCTGGCAGATACAGCTCTTTTTGGCTGAACTTTGCTCCAGAACTATCCTGGGTGAAATGAAGCAGGTAAAATGGATAACCTGGAGCACAAGGCAATAAAAATATATGAACCATAGAGTTTATAAAAAAAAAAAAAAAAAAAAAAAAAAAGAGGAAAGGAAACGTGTTTTGCAGTTTTCACAGTTTCAAGGCAGACCAAAATTCTATTTCTAAAATGGCTTTCCACTGAAGCCTTTAATTTTATTTAGTAGGTTTATTTATTTATTAACAGAAGGATATGTGTTCACAGAAACCTGTGCTACAAAGTTTTCCTTAGCCTACCTGACTATTGTGTCTGATCTGCTTGACTGTTCCTCTGATGTTATTAATTTAGTGTCAGATTACTTGCTTTAGTAATGGCCTCAGTATATTTTCTCTTTGATATGCTAAGCAAAAGACAGAGTATTGCATGTAACCAGATTTTACAGCCTGATCAGTTTTCTAGTGCTTATACGATTCACATAATTATTCAATAAGCACCTTAAACAGGACATGGAGGGAAATTATTTCTCTCCTGATCAGGGAGGGGGCTGGAGTAACCAAGTGCTGTGATGAAAGGTAGATGAAAGGTGCAAGGGGAGAGATCCATGTCTTTCAAGTGTCATTGGTATTACATTATCTTGTGAGCACTCGTGGAGTGTAAGCTGAAGAGTACAGACAAGACTGTAATGTAATGTTTCAAAGTAATTGGAAATAATCAGTTTCTTGGGAGCCTCAGGTTCAAGGAACTGTAAGAAGCAAGCCCAAGCTAGATCAAGTAAAACAAAAACTGAGATTTAAGTAAACTGAGATTAAGTAAAACAAAAACTCAGACAAAAACATTGTCTGAGAAGGCAATGTTTTCCATTAGCCTGTTTCTCTGTTCACCTTGTTTTTTTCAGATTGGCTTTACCTTGTGATATTCACCTTTATTTTACTTATTTAACATTTCCTTGCCTTCATCTATGTATCTGGGACTCCGAGGTGGTGGAAGATTGATAGGGTGCCAGATATGAATTGGTTAACTTATGATTTATTTATTTTTTTGTTTGTATTATGGTTTGGTAACAACTCTAAAGAGCAAATGTACTGTCCATGAGAGGACAGAACCTGCAACATACCAATGTCTCCCTGTGAAACTCACCAAGCAACATGTGCTGAAAGAACACCAGCTTTTTTTTCCTAATTTGTCTGCAAGTCAGTCTAACAGCTAAAGGGCAGGTATGTCACACAGCATCCTGTATTATAGACTGCTTTTGAATATCAGCCTTGAATGTCAGCTGCAGCGTGCACATAATCTGTATGCTAAGGAGATGAAGAATAAAATAAACCCGTTCTAGAATAATGATGGCACTTATTTTAACAAAAAACATCCAAAGTTAATCCATAGTATGAATCTAGAATTTTATGTGAACTAGGCTAGTATGAGTATCACCAATGAAAAGATGTATCTCAAACTACAGCTAAAATCTGTATATATTATACCAGAGATATTATTCTATTTTTTCTGTGAAAGAAAAAACAGTCCAGAAATCCCAGATATACTTGATGTATAGTAAAAAGACAGCATGACCTTCTAGAGTATTTAAATCATAGCATTCCAGAACCAGTGTGCAAATATTTTAGGTCTAAAGATGTATTTTGACAGAGTCTGAGATGTACCTGAAATTTAGGGACCAAATCCCAGAAAAATCTGTCAAATGTGATTAATGTGATTATGATTACCTGTGATTTCTGATATAATGAATACCTTGAGTTCAAAACAAGAAGCTTGCGATGTAATCACATAATAAAAGCTGGAAAAAGAGTCCCCTTTTTCAGTGTGATTAAATAGCAGTTCCAGTAATGAATCATCTTCAATTTTGACGTGGCAAGAAGAGAGTCTCCAAAGGAAAATTAAAAGGACAGCCAATCAATGAGAAGTCACTGCTTTTTTAATTAAATAGTAAGTGATGTCAGTCTTAACAGTCAAAATTTAGAGGAGCTATAAACAGGACTGTAAGCAGTAAATGAAGGACTCTGCAGATTGACGTTCTGATTTCAGACAAAGCTTGCAGAGTAGAACTGTGCGATTCAGTTCTATTAAATCATTCTGTCCTAAAAATAAAAAAAAAAAATCTTTGATAACCCCTTTTGACAATGTTTACTACAGAATAATAACAGCTAAATAACCACAGGTTTTCATATCCTAGGAAAATATTTTTCAATAGGAATCCAAGCCTGAGTTTAAGACTTAGACCTCAGACTACAAGAACTAAAATGGATCTCAGGAATCCAAAGAACTGAGCCAAACTATAGTACATAAAGATGTGAATGAGTGTAGATGAATAGGAAATCACAATGAATTTATTGATTACCCAGCTTTAATTAAGCTAGGTACTTTATTCTTTGTTCTGATTTATTTTTTAAACTTATGTTATCAGAAAAGCACTGACAATTGTAGGAAGAGTATTCTAGTTCCACAGCTTTGCTGTCTTTACCATGGTTCAGCAAAAAAAAAAAAGCTATAATCTAGTGACTGGGATCATTTTAAGCAGGCCTTTCTGATTATTTTAAGGCAGTTACGATCATAGATTTCTTGTTTAACTTCTGTAGTAGCTTTAGGTGAATCCTGGTGGACAGATATTCATTACTTTGCACTGTGTCAATTTAGTTACTTGAAAATGGAATTGATATCAATTCCATCCTTAAAGATCTGTAAATCTATATTACAGACAGTGTATATAACTTTGTAGGTAAGCAGAAATTATTATCTGCATCATATGCTTCATCTGAAAACGCAAAACTCTATTTAAAAGTTAAAATCTCTATTTTTTCTTAAATAATTCATTAAGGTGTAAACCTGTTCAAACAAGAGAATAATACTAACAATTTCAAGGAGCTTTATGATTTATATTAGCTTTATTTTCTTTGCTTTATTAGGGAGCAGATCTGTGCCAGATTAAATTTAATACATTTCACTAAGTGTCCTGTCTGACTTTTAAAACTTTGAGATTTAAAATCTAGATAAACCCAGTTCCACATTCTGACTGAAAATGTATCTATGATATCTAATTGTACTATATAATCAGTCTTCAGCATTGGACTATAAATAGCTTAAAGGACGGTTTTTATCTCAAAACCAAAACTATTTCAACTGCTTTTAATTTTGACCTTAAGATATTTTATTTTTCCAAATTTATGAAGGATTAGCAGTAGCAGCTATTTTTCATTAAGTTAGGATGTATGAAAGCACATCAAAAGTAGAGCAGGAAAAATGACTAGATAATTTCAGGACCAGCTGGGCAGGAAGGTGAGGCCTATGATAAAGTCACATTACAAGTGATGGTTGCGCCTTGTGGCTGTGCCTAAGGCTATGGTGCTTGGAACAGATTTTAAAGGATCAGTGTGCAAATTAAACTGCAAAAAAATAGGTTCTTCAAATCCAGGTTTACCTTTTCTCAGACTTATTTTTAAATACTGTCAAAACCTACAGTGCAAGATTTTTACTGAGGAAAGGTTTTATTCTCCCTCTCTTTTATTTTTCAGTACTGCATTTTTAAAGCTGCTGGAACAGCAGATGATATTTGCTTTGTCTAGATATTTGCTATTTAAAAGGATTTTTTTCACTTTTTTTTCTCCTTTCCTAATTTTTGCATATAGAGTAGATTAAGTTTTTATTGCTTGAAGTGATTTTTGGTTCACAAAACAGTTCTCTCCCTGTCTCTGTTTTTCATTCTCTCTGTCACACACACACACAGAGACAATGAAAAGAAAGTAGACCAATATGAGGAGAAAATTGCAAGTACTAAATACTTGAAGTTAATATTTTAACTACCCTCAGTTCTCACTTTAAGACTCTGATTTCTGCAGAGGATACATGTAGATCTAGGAAGCTCCAGAAAAAAAAGAATATTTGCAAATTAATGATGCACAATTCATAGCATCTGTAAAGGTAAAAACACATGTTCCTGTTGCTAGCCAGCTATGCACACTGGTATGAATAGGGCTTAGTACTGCAACCGTCTTCCTTCTGCCCGCACACATCGCAAAGGAGATTCGAGCCTCTGACAGAACCTGCTGATGCCAAAGGGAAACTCTGTGTCAGCTGCTGTCTTTCCTCATTGAATATTCTCCCAGCCCGCAGAGTCTAGGTCAATGTATTTTGTATCGGATACCTCAGTTTTTACCTTAAGAGATTAATCCTTTTCAGTAATGAACCACACAAGCACTCCTAATTGCATCGATGGGAATTACCATCCTCGTTTACATTTAGCATATCAAAAGGAGAAAAATAAAAGAAACAAGAAAAAAAATCCTCAGGTTTTGGTGAAGCAATGGAAGGAGTCTGAGCAATGAAATGGAGGAACTAAGATGCCTTGTGTGGCATATGAGCACAAATATAACAGGAATGTCATAAAGATAATGGAACTCTTGCCATGACTGGTCTAGAGAACAGGAGGATAAAAAGCAGTGACAGAGATTAAAGTGGAAGCTAACTAGTAATTTCTCAGGGGAAAGATATAATACTATAATATCTCATAAGGATAATGCTATGTCCGTCACATCTCAGAGTTTCAATAGCATTCTTTTTAACATGACAAGGAAATAAGTAGTTTTGGGAACTGTGTAATTATAGGACTTTAGTTTTCCAAGTGGAGGTGGGAAAAAGCACTGATACTAGCATTATATGGGTACTGCTTTCAATCTCATTTGTGATAACATCCCTTGATGATAACATTTGAAGTATAATTTTTTTTAGCACGCTGAACATTGTGTTTACAATGTGGGGGACCCTGTTCCCTGTTTAATTCTCAGCCCCCATCCCTGCAAGGTCCTTAAATACACAGAAATACTGGTAACCCTGGCGTTGTCAGAAGCTGGAGTTACTGATCCAAATCGCTTTTCAGTCTTATGTAAACATCCAGTCTATGTGGAAATGGCCCATTTTTTTCCTATGTCTGAAGAACTTCCATACTGGGTGAAAGACAGAAACAGTGAAGAAAGATGAAAAGCTACATTATGTTTCAGAAATTGAAACTAATTCATTAGTAGCTCACAGAGACACAGGCGGATGCTTGTGATGACTCAAGACTAGAGTTTAAGTATTTTATCTTCACAAAACACACTTTTTCTCCAGAGAAGTCAAGGTGGACAAGTACTTCAAGTACTTAAATACTTTTCAGAGGTGATCCTATGATTCTTGAAAAGTTTTTTAGTAGTGTCTGAGGCTCCTGAATGTTCTAGAAAAAAATCTGTTTGCTCAGTAAACCCAGTTTGAAAAACACCAAAGTATTGTACAAAGCTGAGGTCCTACTGGACTAAATACAATAACAGATGTTAAGAATTCTATAATGATACCCATTCTCCCTCTTTCTGTCCTTCCCATTGAGGTCCAAATAGTACTTTTTGTATATTCACTTCCAATCTAAGTAGTACGAAGAGAAAACAACCCATCTGTTTTTGAAATAACAAGACATACAATTAGCTAATCCATATGGGAGAAGGCTATACTGCTATTTACCAAATCTGTGTCAGATTTATCATATGTTGTTGTCTTTTTTTTTTTTTTTTTCA
>PTEX01000026.1:3398177-3503985 GCA_003342815.1 Eudromia elegans
TGTTTCTACATGTTTCACCTAAGCTGGTTTTGCTGTTCAACAGTGGATTGATTTTGTGTGTTTAAGGAACTTGCAGAAGAGGAGAGTGAGAAAAAAAGTTTATTTCTCAGTATGTACTGCATCCAAAGTAGAATGTGGTTGATACTTATGCCAAAAAAAAAAAAAAAAAGGTGTCTCTGGACTACTGTGGGTAGCAGGACTTTCTACTTTGAGCATAAACTGTCCTACCTTGCCTGTACAGATATGGTCTTGTGAATCTCCAAATTTACATGAAAATTATTCAAAGTAATATCATCAGCATAGGAAAGGTTTAACAAAAAAAAAGTATTATTTTTGTATTTGGGAGGATTTTGCTGAACTGATGCTGGGATTAAGTAGCTGCTGTTGTATATGTGCTATAACTCTTTCCAGAGTGCTGACCAGTAAAGGGCCATATTCTGCTCCTGCCAGGCAAAATGCATTCACTATGGTCATCCTCCCATTACAGTCACTTGAAATGCTCAGAGCTCATCACCTGGGAGAAGCAGCACCATCATTTTTAGGCAGAAATACATATATAAGGCATGATACAGACTCTTAGACATAAACAAACAGAAAAATCCCAGTATCTCAATTATTATTCTTTTGTTGTTTCAAGTAACTTACTCTTGTACCTTGCTTGAAAGAAAGTACCATACACTTAGCACATTAGTGTAGAAAATTACAGAAACAGCCAAACTGCTAATCAAGATAAAGAGGAACATATTTGACTGCTGTATGAGTGAGTAATCTGGCTTCTGCCCAAGACAGCCAGGTGGTTCCACGCCACAGTACTGTCCTTTTGGATGACCATTACAAAATTTCAGACTGCAACAGAACAGCGAAGCATCTGAAAGACACTGGTTAACAAATCTTGTTGGTGAGAACTGTTGTGTGAGGCCCATGGATGTAGAGGATCTGGTGAGAAACAGCAAACCTGGCCTAGGCAAAACACACAGAAGCTCAGCAGAGAATTTAAAAGGCAGCCTGCAAAATATGATAATCACCATGAAAGCTAAAATAGGTTTGGAGAGGTAAACAGCACCCTAGACTTCAGCCATATGGATTAGCTAATAATATGTCCTGTTATTTTGGAAGGAAAAGAGTTGTTTTTTCTTCATATTGCTCAGATTGAGATGCATGTATGAATAAGACTGTTATTGAGCCTGGTGGGAAGGAGAAGAATAGAAAAGGTAGGTAAGGCAGCCTTGGCAATCAGATGAATAAGGCATCTGTCTGGATAACAAAGGGCATAAAGTCACTGACAGAGGTCATTGGTTTTTGTTTTTTTCTTTGTTTGTTTGATTGATTTTCCAGTAGAAAGCACAGTTTCTGCCTCTCTCCTCCGATTTACCACTTCTGTAACTTGGTAGTGGTGCATCATAGAAGCAAAGTCCAGATGGAAAGCTAAGCTCAGACTGGAAAAAGAGGAATGTGCTAAAATTACAACTTCCAGGATGTGCCATAAGCAGAACTTATTTAGAATGAAATTCTTGGGTTTCTTTTTGTTTTGTTTTGTGTTATTCTATTTGATTCAAACCAATCTATGGCCTAAATGCTATTTTTTATTCTGAAAGAATGGGAAGAGTTTTCTTTTTGGTAATTTTTCAAAATCAGCTCAGGTCCACACAATGTCATGTTACACTGAGCCCTCATGAAACCTTTTATTATTTTCACCCCTAAATTTTCCAGAAATTTTAATCCAAGAAGAATACTAATATCTTTATTTTTACTTGGTGAGGGGGAAGGGGGAGGAGATAGATAGATAACCACAGTATAAAACTGAATTTTGAATTTCTCAAATTTCACACACACTGATAAGACCAGACTATCAGGAATCAGTATATGGTGCATGTAGGAACTAGATCTTGGAGACTTATCTGGCGAGAGCAGGGAAGCAGCTTTTTTTAGAAGCTGAGCATATCATAAAAATAAATAAATAAAAATCTGTTCTACCACAGTCTCTCTCACTGACTGATTTATTTTCTAGGTACTGAGTTTCTGTCTAGAGGTCAGAGCTGTATGGGTAAACAGAGATACTGTGCACTGTCAAAAGATAACAGCCACTAAAAGTCCAGTGTACGATCAGATTTAATAAGTACTGACCTTGCTGTAATATAAAAAAAAATTTTAGTCATACAACATTTTTTTTCTCCATAAGTATTTAGTTATCATATAAAAATGGGACTGAAACAAAGACAGTGTTAGCAATGCAGGTTTAAGAAAGTCACCATCAGACTTGCAGATTAAATCACCATCAGAAATGCAGAAATTAAGCTACCGGTTGTAATGCCATCAGTTCTCAGGACAGAGAACGAGTCTCATCTGCTCCATTAACTCCTGAACTCACATTGGGTCCTCAAAGAAAAAGGACTGTTAGAGAGTCCTCTTAAGCGAGAGAGACTGTTAGTCCTGGGTATTTATGCTCTGTGCAAATACACGGCAGTAATCTGTGTCTCAGGAATTAGAAAGGGGCTTCGGCTGCGTTACCCGGAGCCTCTCTCCCGCGGCTTGTGCTTTGTGCATCATGGTTCCCGCACGGTGCAGGGGAGAGGCTCGTGGAAACCTCGCCAGCGACGCGCAGCCACCGAGCCCAATCCCAGCGCTCTTATTACAGCAGCAGAACTCGGTTACACACAGCCGGAGCACAATTCCTTTCCTTAAGGTGAACTGACATTCCTGGTAGCATTTTTACTAATCAAAAGCTTCCCTTTAAGACACTACGGAACAAAGAAAGCCCCCACGGGCTATAGTTTGCTCTGCCTAAGCATGCCTTTCTCACTGTTATGTGTTTTGTTCGTTGAATATGTTAGGGTTTTTTTTTTTTTTCTTTTTTTCCTAGGCAGAAATCTCCTTCCTGTTTGACACGTTTTAGTCTCCAAAGTCACTGGTAACATGAAGACAGACTACAGAAAACAGAAGTGAGGAATTTTAATCAGCAGGGTGATCCTTTAAGTGCACCTCTGTTTCTGGATGCATTCCATGCAGAGAAAGAAAGAAAAGAAACAAAGAAAAAAGGAAAACGAAAAAAGATGACGTCATGTGACCGTTAAGCAAGGCGAAAAAAAAGTAATAATAATAAAATCAGGCGATAAACCCCACGGCGGGCTTGGGAGGCAGCTCGCTCTGGCGCCGCAGCGGCCGGCGACCCCGCGCTCCCGACAGTAACGGCCCCAACGGCCGTAACGGCCTCAACGGGCGCGGGGCAGCGAGGAGCAGAGCCCGCGAGGCCCTCGGCGCCAGCGCGGGCCACCAGGTGGCGCTCCTGCCCCTGCAATGGCGCCTCGGCGACTCTGCCATGCGGAGGGCGGGAGGACGGAGCCCGCTCCTCCACAGGGTGCCTGAGGCCTCAGCGTGTCCCGGGCAGGTGAGGGGCTGGGGCGCCATCTTAGGTTCATTGCTGCAGCTCCTCTGCGGGAGGCGCCTCCTTCTTGCGGGGCAAAGCCGTTGCCTCCATCTTCCTTATGGAGAGCGTCGGTCTGAGCTGTTGCCTTCCATTTCAGAAATATTAGCTCCCAACAGGAAGGGAGACATTCCAATTAATTATTGTAATTAACTACTGCACAAACCACTCTGTCCTCTGAAACATTTCTAGCTGGGTCAGGTGCTGTGCAGTGCTACTGGAGGAGGTTGCGGTTTGTGATAGTTGTGGTTTTGCTCAAATAAAGATTTCTCGGTTGTGTGAGCTCCTTCCTCCAGCCTGTTTTCACCTACTAACCCAGCAATTGCCTACCAGCAGTGTTATTATTAAATATTCATGGATTTATGTCTGTATTTTTTTTTTTTTGATAGACTGGCTAACCAAGGCCTACCAACAGAAAAGAAAAGAAAAAAAAAGTATCAGACACTTTTCTTCGTATTCTATCCCACCATGCTGCAATAAAAGTAAGTCCTAATAATAAAAAAGCAGGAAAGCACAGTGGTCAAACAGGCAGCAGAAATAAGGAGGTCCAAGCTAAGCTGTTTGCTGTAAACATGCTGTTCTGACATGTTTCAGTCTCCTGCAAAGTAGTGACCTCTTGCATATGCACTGCTTTGTTATGTTAGTGAAAGTTATGTAAGAATCAGGCATAGCAGTTCCCAGCATGAAAACCTAAAACACACAGAAAAAAAAGCTTGATTAACAATTAAAACATAGTAATATGAATGCAATATGAAATATGTAATATGTAGTGTAATACGTAATATGTAATATGAAAGCTTTTCTGACTCAAACGATTTATTAAATATAAGCAAAAATGTGTAATAAGCATATGTAAGTATTAGTGATACATAATAATAATGTCTAACCTGCACATCTCTTTAACATGTGTCATATTAATGTTGTATAGAGCTCAATTTAAATTGCAGTGCTTGTGAGGTAGATATCAAAATGTGTTTTTTTGGGGAGAGTAGGAATTAAGAGGTCTGTGGATCCTGGTAATGCAATATGCTTTTAATAGAGCGTGATGAGCTGTAGAATGGATGAGAAAACATTAAACGTAAAAATTGCGAGCCCCATTGAAGTAGTTGACTGATTTCAGTGATAAGATTTTTTCAGACCTTGCACTTAGTTTGCCTTCCTTGCATCCCTTAGTGTTATTTGGTTCCAGTCAGCATGAGGAGTACTAAGTGGTGCAGTGATTCATTAAAAGGCAATTGTAACCTATAGAGTTCAAGAACCGATATGATCAATGGCTGTGGATGCTTATCCTGCCTACTGCAGCAATATGATTAAACTCTATTTGCCCTGCAAAACTTTTTCCCTGTTGTTTTAAGAACAGTCTTTTCAGTCTTGATCTATATTTTCATGCTGTCCTTTATTTTTTGTATCTTTCTCTTTTTTTTCTGATTTATTCTTTTTTCTTTACATTTGTTTCTGCTTTTTCACGTTCACCCACATCTTCTTCAGCTCGCTGACATTTCAGTCTGTTGATGCACACAAACATTCTGCCAAAACAGGTTAGCTAGAAATAGTGCCATCCTCCGTGACTGCTCCATTTTCAGCACTGCCTTGTACCAACTGTGATTGACAGGGGTCATGCTGTCAAGCCTAATAGTTCCTAAGTGGTGATTATCTAGACTAGTGATATCTGGATGGGGATTGATGGAGACCTAGCTTTTCAGTGCACTAATCTCCTTTACATCTGGCTCATTTACTTTTCAGTGCCAAACTGGATAATTTGCCATGATTTTCTAATTATTTTGGTTTCTTGGCTGTTATTTATTTTGGCTCTGTTGTCCCCAGTTGTGAGCCCTGCGAGTTCTTATCCTCAGGAAATACAAAGAATAAAGGTAGAGGGAAGGAAACACAAAATCATTTGAATAAGATCATCCTTCTAAAATTTAATACTTTCTCTTAATAATAGAGAATGGCAAATCAGTGGACAGTTCAAGAAAAAAAAAATACTGGACCTATATGCTAAAAACATGTATTCCAGATGAGGCTTTCTTAGGAAGGTGAAAGTACCAGACAACTTTTTTTTTTTTTCTTCTATCCTTTTTTTTCTTTCTTTTTACTTTTTTTTTCTGCTGCTCTGCATTGTAATCTAAAAATCCCTCTCTCTTTCGTCTGCTCCCATTTAAATCCAGAAAGTAAAATAGTAATTTTGTGATAATTTTGGACATTGTGTTAGCCCTTAATCTGCCGTCATGAGACTATAAAACTTCCTTTATATATTTACTGTGTTTTCTTTGGGGCTGTTTCAGATGCAGAAGAATATTAATGGTTTGAGAGGAATTGCTTATTCCAAGAGGATGAATAGCATCAAAGCCTCTGTGCACCACCAGCACACCTGGAGCACGACACTTCATGCTATTCAGCTTGTGGAATAGAGATGCTTTCTCAAAAGCATCTGAATCAGCCTGGGGAAAACAATTTCATTCATTATTAAATCATTATAATAGAAGTCAGAGGGTATAATGAAGGTTAAGTTCCTGTCACTGCAACAGCCTTCTATCAGAAAAGCATTTTGGATATGATTATGGATATGCTACAGTTTTGTTTAAGTTGAAAAGTGTTCTCTTGAAACAGCACGTATACATGGTTTGCGTTGAGGAGCAATTGTTAAAGGAACATTGTTAAAGAGCGTGCAAAAGGAATTCCTCTTGGAGGTGTTTTATTCAAAGTTAAAGATGAAGTGGAAGGACTTCAGGAGTGCTTGTAACACAATTCAACCAGTAATGGGCTTCAGCCTGTATCTTTAATAGGTCTCGTCCACTGTAGGTTTATTTTTGCTCGGTTGCTCTTCCTGTTTTTGCTCACCTACCAGCTATAAGCGTTTTTCCCATGGGAGATTATTACCTGAACACTGCACAAGAGCATCTCAACATTGAGCAGGAACAGAAAGGACTCTGAGGAAAAGACTGCATTCAGTGGGTCAACTAACAAGAAACTGGAGCAAAAAGTCTATTAAAAGAAAAGTTAGAAGCATCTTCCCTTTAAAATAAATCACCAGGCTTGCCTCAAATCCATGCAACATAACTTTTTCAAAAATCCAAAATATCACACTAGTATTACTCCAGGTCATTTTCAACACCTAGCAATGGTTCCAGAAATTCACTTAATGTCAATAGCGGATATTCTTCACCAACTGTTTTGCTCTACAAATCTAGTCCTATCATGCTGCAGTACTTATGCATGTAGACATAGCCTTTAACGATTGTCATGGTTCTGTTTCTCATCTAGAAGCTAATGATAATATGTCTCTGATAGGAAGAGTTTTGTGAGGCTATGGTCACTGACATCTGTGACATGCGCTAGAGCTATGCAGGCAGTGCTTTGGAAAAGCCTGTAAATAGAACAACCCGTTGTGCTTTTAGGATTACTGTAGGTTTTCCTTTTAAAAAATAGCAAGTTTAAGTTTAGTAATATTTGATAATATTAACATTCATGTAATTTTAAGAGCAAAAATATGTTTTGATTATATATAAAAAAGCTATAATTTTGCTTTAAATGTAGATTATTGCAATAAATTGACAAGTTGTATAATTTATGCAAAAACTTCAGTTTTGCTGCTTAATACTAACTGGAAATTTGCAGAAACTGAAGTGTGCAATTCCAGAAATATGTTGAGTTGTTTTGTTTCTTGCTTAAGTTACATCACCAAATGTTTCAACTTGAATGGGTTTCATCAGCAGTAATATGCTTTGGAAAATGAAATGGGTTGAAAACAGTTGCTATCATTCATGAAACCTTATAATGGAAGAATGTCTGTGGCACCAGTAAACTTGGACCATGGTCATGTGCACAAATGATTTCCCATATATAGGTGAGGCATTAGCAGGTGTTAAAAACAATGCTTCAGGAATCCTTAGAAAACCATGTGGAAGAAAAAACACCAGGCTTCGGAAATGAGCACACATTCTGTTCCATGTGTTTTGTATCACTTTATGTTCTATGACCATGTCTTATTAACACCAGGACATTCAGCAGCCTGTGAGATCAGCCTGGGGGTTAGTGTGTTGGTCTACTGTAACTAGTGTTACAGTAGATGGACTTTCTTTTAAACACAGGGTTTTTTTTTTTTTTTTCCAAGCAATTACAATTGCCCTGTGCAGCTGAAAAATGATCATCAAGTCATGCAGCCCAAGCTAAAGCCTTTGCCGCCCTCTCTAGGCTTTCTGTACTTTTAGGCAAAGATTTGGGGCATTTACCACCTTACGAGTTGCTTGACTGCTGTTTACATCTTATGGCATGAAAGTGCTATACTGGTAAGACATGTTTGAGTGATGTAGCATAAATCAAGCCCTTCCTATATATTTTCATATCTGGACTTTGGATAGATTTTTTTTTTTATTTCAATCAGTATTCATATATATTTTCTCCCTCCACCGCAAGCTTCATAAAAAAAATGAAATGCTTTTGGTACATCAATGCATAGATGTACCCTCCCCTCATCTTTTTGTGAGGGGAAAATGTGTGAAATGGAAAGAAGAGAAGAGCAAGAAGTTTCCACAAGGTCCTCTGATGGTCAGCACTGAAGATGCCTTAAAAATATACCTTCAAAAATTAAGGACATTTAATGGAGTTTATTTTTGAAAGACTCCGTTCTCAAAAGATGAAAATTATCTACCAGAAATGTAATAATTGTTAAAAAAAAGATACTTGGCATATAAAGATTTTGGTAAAAAAGTGTCCTGTTTTCATAATGATGAAAATGCACAGGTTTCTCCTATCTTGTTTCAAGGATTAAATTATTAGTCATGTTTGCAATCTGCCACTACATTTTGTAAGTAATGATTTCTCAAAGCTAGAAAGTAATTTTTATTTATTACATGTCACTCCTTCAGTAGAAACTGCATCTACAAAATAATAATATCTCAAAAAAAATTGGGAAATTTAGATTTGATTCTTGGTACTTTCCTTTAAATATACTTTGCAGAAAGCTATGTTTTGGCTACTGTCCTTCCTCACTCCCTTGAAACTCTTTTTTCTTCAGTACAAATCTATTTCATGGTCATGCCTAAGAAAATCCAATGTAGCACACTCCATGCTGCTACTATTGTTGCTAGCTGCTTGAAACCATATTGCTGTGGACTGTAACAGTCAGCAGAGTCTTTCAATAGACAAATGGTAAAACCTAAGACATCCTAATGTTAGAAAAAATGACTATATTCAGAGCAAATTCATAGAATAGCTTCCTACAGGGCTTTATTTTGTTAACAGTATCAAAATACAGAAGCATTTAAACTGAACATTGTGGTTAATTTAACTTTGTGTGAGGCCTGGTACAGTTATCTTATTCTATTTTCTTGATCAAAATGCTAACTACATGCTGCACTTGTAGGCTAGAATAGTGTGAGAAAACTATTAAATAAGATGAGTTTTGAAGCACAGAGATATAGTATTCAGAATATTAGCTCCTTTGGACAGGATAGGTGAGAGATTAATTGACAAATATCATTCAAGTTTGCATTACTGAACCATACTTTTGACCTTGCCATTCAAGGTCTTATATATATATGTGTGTGTGTATAAATATATACATATATCCCAAATATGAAATTTTAATGATTTTTTTTCCCCCTGGAGCTAAGGGAAAAAGGACATTTTTAAAAGGTATGAACATATATCTTTTATAAGTAAGTTAATTTATAAATATGTAAATACAAGTAGCAAATTAATAAAATCTTGTACCCCACATTGTGTGTGGTACACACAAACGTTTGGAATTGGAATAGTGTTCCAAACCTGTTCAACGTTTGGAATAACAACTAGCTTTACCTTCTGGAGGGGGACTTTGAAAGATAAAACCATGTTTTACCTAGTTATTGAATATAATATCATCAACAACAATCCTCTGATGTCTAAGCTTCTACTTATATCACATATAACCATCATTTATTTTTCATAAATAAAAGAGATGATAGAGACTGTGAGCCTTCCATTCTGAGCCTTCCATTCTGGAGAGGGAGGAAATAAACTGAGTTCATTGGGTTTGGATAGCAGATTTCTGCATTGGAAACAACGAAAACTGTGGCTAATGTTCAATATTTTATAACTACATTTTGGGTGAAAATATCCATAAAGGAAAAATGTTCAAAATAAAATATTAGAACAGTAAGTCTGCGTGAAACACCTTTCTGTCCTTATGTAGAGATACGCTAATAGCATTCCTTGCTTTGTATTAGAAAAACAATAATATAAATTTATTTCAGTATTTAGAAAAAAGGTAAATTGTGTAATTCTTAAGTATTGTCACAGGGGCTAGATGACTTTTGACTGTGAATTAGCCTCTGCACTTTGGATTAAATCTTGTCTTCTTGTGCACCGTAAGAAGTTGCCCATTGACAGAGTTGCAAACAGAATATTAAGATAAAGGCCTGTCCTGAGTTCTCCAGACACCATTGAAATTGTTCTCGTTTGGTTCCCTTTTTCCATGATTATTTCTTGTTTCAGGAGCTTTATCGGGAGGAAGAAAATGGAAAGGTACTAAACATAATATATGGCCAACAAATACCTTTGAGGATGGGCAACTCCTTTTCTACATTCTGAAGATGCTCTGGATGCTTTCATGTGTTAATTCATTCAGATTTTTCATATGCCTGACTAGTAGCATCAATTGAAAGGACAGTATTACCATAAATATGGAAGTACACCCTGAGAGCCTCATCAGTGTTCTTCTGTATCACTTTACTCCACAGTGGAAGTACACCTGGGAGAACCTTGCACCTTGTCACAGAGCAGACTGTGGTAGGACGAAAGAGGACATGTCTCCCTGGAGGTTATAGAACTCCAAGTACTTAATGAGAAGATGCAACGGCTATTATCTCAGGAATGTTGTATTCTGGGTGCACATAAAAGCTTTTAGTCAGATAAAACTAATACAACATAGATTTTTTTAAGTCAACACAATAATAATAATAATAATAATAACCTTAGCAGATATTCATCAGTGTGTTGTTCCTTTGACATAAGAGTATAAGCATAAAATGAGATTTTACAGGGAGGACACTACATTGAACCTCAGTTGCTTTGGGCTAGATGACATAGTGTCATGTGAACTGCATTTCTTTTTTTGATTTAACAAATACTTCTCTTATTTTACTTGAAGAATATGCTGATTTTTTTTCTAGTATTTAGTACTGTGCAGGACAAGGCCCATGATGTTTTTGGGCAGTCTTTGCAGAAATAGCTTTATTTCTCAAACGGTAAAGCATTCCTAGTACCATATTCTTCACCTGCGTAGCATTGCTAGATTTTCAAAGAGCAACATTTTTTTTTTTTTTTTTTTTTTTTTAAAAAAAAAACCAGGAACAAAAATCTTCTGCCAGTTACACAGCAAAGTATGTGTCATCAAATTATCGCTAGCTTTTATTTTGACAGTATAAACCTCATTATATTGTCAAGGTTAGAACAAATAAATAAACAAATAAATAAGAACAGGTGTTTATTACTATACATGCTTGCTTTTTA
The DNA here is from genome assembly GCA_003342815.1 of Eudromia elegans. Classification (NCBI taxonomy): domain Eukaryota; kingdom Metazoa; phylum Chordata; class Aves; order Tinamiformes; family Tinamidae; genus Eudromia; species Eudromia elegans. The sequence continues at coordinate 3,409,093 of PTEX01000026.1, forward strand.
CTTGGCAGCTGAGACTTCAGAGTCAAATTCTGCTCCCACTGAAGTCAGCAGGAATTTTGCCAATGGATTTAATGAAGTAAGGATTTGGCCTTCATTTAAAAAGGAAACCACAGAGCTAACAGTGCTAGTAATGGTGTGAGAACTGCAAGGCCAGAGCATTTATGATGGAACTTTGTTAAAAAGATGGACGTAACCCTGCAGTCCTGGCAATTATAAAAATTATTTCAATGGATGATAACTATAGAGAAAATCAGTTTTGAAAGACATGGAATTTGGATTTCATAGGTATATTTTGAAACGTATAAATTAGCAGAGAAATGATGAGGATTACAAAAAAGAATACTCAATGCTCCATTCTTCATCCCAATAAAAAAGATAAATTGGTAAATAATAAAGTTTGCAAGGGACTTTATTTCTGAAATTAGAAACTCTGAGTTTAGAACAGTATCTGCTAAAAAGAGAGCTGAACATCAGAGAAAGAGAAACTGAAATATTAAATAAGGGCCTTTTTTCATTTGCTTTTATGAACATCTATTTAATTTGAACTGCCGTCATATTTTCATATGTCCATTAATTTTGAAATGTATGATGGTGGTTTTCTGCGACCTATCATAATGGCATTATTATTTTTTTTTATTTGAGGAATTAAAGGGAGTAATATGCTATGAACTAAAACTTTTCTCATAGAGTCTCTGTGGAACTTTCAGGTGCTCTCTTTACTGACATGAGTCATATGGTTTGATATGTGCTGAGTTGTGAACCAGTGCTCAAAGACTGCATTCATTCACTTATCACTATCATGAAGATCATAGTGACACTGTGGAAACACCCACTGCCCTTAATGGGTGAGTCAACTGGGACAGCATGGCTACCACTGGAAACAGTGACGCAGAATAGCAATGCTGTAAAAAATGTACAACCAACTGGTGCCTCTCTGCTGATGTTAACCTCCTGCACACAGGAGTCACTTGGAATTTCACAATGACAGTAGAGTTGGAGGAGTCCTTAACTTTTACTCTAAAGTACTAAATTTACCGATTAGGTCTAGTGGGAAATACTTTTAAGTATGCTAAGGTCTGCTTTATGTAGCTGAGTATTTCTTTATAGGTTATCCATTACATGGCAATAGTGCAATAACTACTACACAATTCATTGCAAAAACTCAAAAAATAACAAGTTTTTGCAAGTATTAATATTATCCATCACTAAGAAATGTCTTAACTTAACGATTCACTGCCAGAAGGTGTAAAGTAACCAGCTCACTTTAGTATGATTCATGAAAACACAGAAAATAAGAACAGATAATAACAAGGTTATTTCTTGGTTTTGTCACCATCATTTTTTAAAAGTCTATAATTCATCTGGCAAAAACAGGGGTACTTGTTTCAAATGGAATTCTTGCCATACGCTCTCAAATGCTTACAAAACCTTCATGCTTTTGGTCAAAATAATACTTCTGATAATAAAGAGTAATAAAAAAAAAAATTCTAGGTCTGTTTACCCTGTAGTTTCTTATCTTTCTTTTGGAAATAGTTCCTGCTAAACACTAGGAGGCTGGTAAAACTCAGCATGGCAATTCATAATTGACTGTTCACATTTTATGCCCTTTACTTTCCAGGTGAGAATATTTTCATGTTATATAACTCTCTTCATATTAATGGAAAATCATCTTTAATTTACCTTATTATATAATGTATCAATCTGAATGTATTTTAACTAGAAATTTAAGCTTTTTAAAATGCCGTATTATTATAATGTTATTGTAAGAATGTTTCCCATTATTATTTAGCCTATGCAGTTAGATATATAATCACAGTGTATTGAGCATGAGTAGGTGTAGAATCAAAAGTACTTATTTATATGTATTTTAAATGCGTATAGCATGATAGTTGAGTTATTGACAATAGTACTGAGCACGTGACATAATATGGACATATTTTCCATACCCTTAGGCTCCTCTGATGGTATCTTTGGCTTTGTTTGTCATGGATATCTCTGCCCAAATACTGTCGTTTGAGGCTCAGTGTTACTCATTACCCCTTTCTGTCTCTTTGAGAAGACTTGTGAGATCTCAGAGAGAAGGCTTTATTTATATTATCAGATTATGAACTAAGAAGAAAATAGGGTATTAATCCTGGAAGACCAAGAAATTTCCGAAACTTCAATTTGCAGTCAAACAATTTGGTTGACTTTGAATTAGAACTTAAAATTTGGCATGCAGAAGCACACAGTTCTGAATGAATATAAATGCATTTGTCATATTTGTAGAAATTGATTGTTCAATAACATAACTGACATTGTAAAATCACAATTGAGGATAAGTTTCTCATTTGTTATGCTAAAATCATGCCCGGTTTCATTACCAACATGTTTAGATGTAAAGAAATTCAGAAAGTGAACCTTCATAGCGTGGTATGGCTCACCTTTTGCAAAAGATATTTTTCTGCAAATACAGTGCAATGTAAATAAAACAATTACATTTTTTCAGAAAGTGTAGACATATTTAGACAGTACCAGAATGATGGCAGTGTGGTGAGCGCAAAAGCTTTTATTCATAAATGAGTTGTAAGTACAAAACCCAAGTTTGTTCTAAGTATGGTGTAGCTGGATAATAAAGTAATGATAGTATGAACTTTCTTCTATAAAGTTATTGATTTCTTTTACAATCCATAAATTACCCAGCCATTCATCTGCATAGATGGTCTAGTCTGAAACTAAGAACTTGTATATTATCAGACCTTCACAATTAAGAACTTGACTCCATGTCAGATGCTCTTGAGATGAAAGTCTAGGAAACTTCTAGAAGTTCTTCCAGGCATCTCCTTCAGTATTTCGTTCAGTAATGTTTAGAAGTGATAATTAATATTTCAGGAGGAAATCTGATTAATAATTGAGGAGGAAACAGTCAATGACCTGCTATTCCACTTGGACACTCACAAGTCTATGGGGCCAGATATTATCCACCTCAGAGTTCTGAAGGAGCTGACATTCCTGATCAACAGGGGTGGTCCAGACAACTGGAGACTTGCCAATGTGACATCCGTCTACAAGAAGAGTTGGATGGAGGATCCAGGGAATGACACACCTGTCAGCCTGACCTCGGTATTCAGAAAAAGTTATGGAGCAGATCATCTTGAGGGCAGTCACACTGCATGTGCATCACAAAAAGGGATAGGCCCAGCCGACACAGGCTCATGAAAAGCAGATTCTGCCTCACCAACCTTATCTCCTTGTATGACCACATGACCCACCTAGTAAGTGAGAGGAAAGGCTGAGGACGTGTCTGCTTAGACTTCTGTAAGGGACAGTCTCCCACTACCTTCTCCTGGAGAAGCTGGCCATGGCCTAGACAGGTGGACCCTTCACTGGGTGGAGAACTGGCTAGATGGTTGCGCCCAGAGAGTGGTGGTGAATGGTGTTAAATCCAATCTCGTGTAGACTTCCCAGGAGTCAGTGTTGGGGCAGGTCCTCATTAATCTCTTTATCAATGATCTGGATGTGAGGATGCAGTCTCAGCAAATTTGCAGACAACACCAAGCTCTGAGGAAGAGTAAATCTGTTTGAGGGTAGGATGGCTCTACAGAAGGATCTATACAGGCTGGATCAATGGGCTGAGGCTACCAAATTGAGGTTCAGCAGTGCCAAGCGTTGGGTCCTGCACGTCTGTCAGAGCAAGCCCATGCAGCACTGCAGGCTTGGGGCACAATGGCTGGAGAGCTGTGCAGTAGGAAAGGATGTGAGGACGTTGGTCAACAACCATCTGAACATGAACCACCAGTGTGCCCAGGTGACCAAGAGGGCCAAAGGTCTCCTGGCTTCTGTCAGGAACAGTGTAGCCAGCAGGACCAGGGAAGGGATCGTTCCCCTGTACTCAGCACGAGTGAGTCGGCGCTTCAAATACTGTGCTCGGCTTTGGGTCCCTCACTACAAGAAGGACATGGAGGTGCTGGAGCGTGTCCAGAGAAGGGCAGTGAAGCTGGTGAAGGGGCTGGAGCAGAGACTTTATGTGGAGTAGCTGAGAAAACTGAGGTTGTTTAGTCTGGAGAAGAGGACACTTCAGGAAGACCTTATAGCTCTCTACAACTACCTAAAAGGAGATTTTAGTGAGAGAGGAGTTGATCTCTTCTCCAGATTAACTATGGATAGGACAAGAGGAAATGGCCTCAAGTTGTGCCCAGGGAGGTTCTCATTAGACATTAGGGAGAATTTCTACAAGTAAAAAGCATTGGAACAGGTTGCCCAGGGAACTGGTAGAGTCACCATGCCTGGCGTTGTTCATGAAATATGTAGATGAGGCATTTAGAGATATGCTTTAACAGGCATTGTGATGAAGGGCTTATGGTTGGACATGATGATCTCAAAGATATTTTCCAACCATAATTCTATGATTCTATGAATATCCTTGATTGAGAATTTGGGCTTCTCCTCCATAGGTTTCCCTGGGTGGTTCCAAGAGAACAAATTGTACATAGGTAAGTCTATAGTAAATGGTCAATGGGAAGCACTCTTATCAAATGGTCATATGGGACAGATTTTTGTAATTAAGGTAATCAGTAATAGTGAACTATGGATAAATAGCAATAGAAAGTTGAACAGGAAAAATATGGACCTTTCGTTGGATGGGACGGGTTATATAGTGACAGTGGATAATAATAAGGCAGAGGAATACAATGTTTTCTTTAACTCACTCTCCCCTGATGAAATCTTTCAGACCTCTGTGATTGGTGAAGGCTTCAAAAAGGAGAAGACAGTGGATGCAGATCAAATTGAGTATATAACTTGAGAGAATTTGACTCATAAATGTCAGACAGACTTCATAGAAGGGTGTTGAGGAAACTGGCTGACACAGGGTTGTACTTAATCATTTTTCAAAAGTCATGGAGATTAAGGCAAATCTCTGATGAATGGAACAAGTTGAAGGTTACATCTGTCTTCAAAAACCATTGAGAGAACAATCCAAGTTGGCTTCACCTTTATACTAGAGAAAGTCAGGGAGTGGGTCTTCCTGAATTACACTTCTAGGAACATGAAGGAGAATAAAGTAATGGAAAATAGTAAGGGTGGATTTACCAAAGGTAAGTCATGCATGACCCACAAGATTACCTTCTAGTAGAAAGGAAGAAAGGAGGAAAGAAAGGAAGGAAGAAAGCAAGAAGGGAAGAAAGGAAGGAAGAAATAAAAAGAGAACGGGAGAATGGGACAGAGCAGAGAAATGGATGTCATTAACTTCTGCTGTGGCACAGCTTTTGACAGTGTCATAACGTTTTTGTGTCTAAATTAGGAAATTGGTTGGATGGGGGTTGGAAATTTTGACTTAATGGGTAATCTTTTTTACTTTACCTGGAAACTGGCAACAATTTGCACAACACAGGTATCTATCCTGGGACCTATCTTAACATTTTTTTTCAGTAACCTGAAGGAGATGATAGAGTGTTTCAGATAGCACCAAATAGGGTCAGCAGTCAATATGTCTGGGAGTGAGTCTGTGTCCAGAGGAATCTGGACAGTCCTGAGGAATGGAAACCTCCTGAAATTAAGCAAGGATAAATGTGAACTCACACACTAGGGTGGGTTAAAAAATACAACCAATAATCCAATAATCCAACAATAATCTAATAATATACCCTGGAGATTGACTGGTTTGGGAGCAGTTGTCACACGGAGGAACTTAGGGGTTGAGGTGAACATAAAGCTGAACATGAGGCAGCAGTGTCCCTTGTCAGCAAAGAAGGTCACCAGCCTCCTAGACTGTATGAACAGCCAGAATACTCAGGGAAGATATCTTCCTTATCACCATAACTAGGTCAGGACTTCTTATTCCTCATCAGGAATACAATTAGCAGTTTTGGTTCCCATAATAAAAGAGAAACTTTACTGAGGTCACAGGAGGTAAATGAGGTGGCTATTGACTGGAGTCCAAGCCTTGTAAGGAAAGCCTGCAATACTGGGGCTGCTTCAGGCTGGATAGGGGAAGGCTTCATAGTGGACTTTACAGCTGCCGCAGGGTCAGAGATACAGAGCCAAGCTTTTCATAGCAGTGCATGGCAAGAGGTAGCAGATATAAGCTGAAACAAGATAAATCCAAACTGGATCTAAAAAAATAAACAAACAGAAAGTCAGCGTGAAGACAATCCAGTAGCAGCACAGAGGAAACCAGAGGTTGTGTCATCCTTATCCTTGGAGGTTTCCAGGCCCTAACAGGATAAATCACTAAGCACCTTTGTCTGACCTCACATGTATGACCTGAGATAATTTGGATTAGAGACATCCTGAGGTCCCTGTATTATCACATATTCCTGTTATATGAATGATTATTCAGAACCACAGGACAGATAGGAGTATTGAGCAAAACAGTAGTTTGGCGAGTTTACTGAGATGAAGGCACAAAGACTCTTATAACATAAACTCTCCTTATTACTAGGTAGTAGTGTCCAATCTAAATCTCCATTCAGGTGTTCCCCTGTGCCAAGATCTAAATAAATCAGTTTTAATAGATGCCCTGATTATGTGTAGAATGTTAGTATGCTACTTTGTTCAGTTGTGATCCCGAGGTAGACTTCAGTTTCCAAGGATAATGATATATTTCTTGATTCTTCCTATTTCTAGCATAATGAAAAATCTCAAAATCATTTAATATGGAGCTTTACACAATTGGTTTCTTAGTGATGCAATCTCTAGATTTCAGGTTTCAGATTTTACCACTCCCCCCAAAAAATAGAAAGAATTGAAACTCTAACTATTGTGAAGATACTCCATGTTCAGTCTAGAGATGTGTCTGGAAGACTTGGTTACATGTTGTCAAAGGCTTCACTTTTAGATATGACACATTCATAAAAGTTTGGAAAGTTTGGAAGGCATAAACCTTACCGGTTGTTATTTTAGAGGGATGAAGAAAAGATCCAATTAGGAGTAATGGTAACTGCTAGGAATGAGAATTAGAAATCACACTTCTGTAATTTCCAATTCTCTATTTATTCTCGCATTTTTTATTCTGCCATTCTGGCATTTTCCATTACCAAATGTAATATTAAAGTCCTGCTCTATCTCTGCGTCATGTAACTAAGTTGCCTGAAATACAAATCGCAGACTGATTTCTTAGCTTGCAAGGCAGGAAGAACTGCTTCTGAAATGTAGGTCTCTCGTGACACTGTGGGCTCCTTAAGAATTGAAGTTTTCTATCCAGAAGAAATAACAAGCATCCAGAACTGAAAACTGTCAGATAACTGCTTTCAATATCTCCAGGAATGGAGTGGGGAAAAAAAAAAAAAAACCCACCAAAAAACCCCCACTATTGATGGGATAAATGAGAACAAAGAAAAATAATAAATAAATGAATAAAATGGTTTATCATCATAACAGATGGCTGAAAGATATTTCTATATTTCTGCTGTAGCGAAGCTTCCTGCTATTTCGTGCATGATTTTAATCATGCATTTGCCCTAACACAAATATACATGGTAGGCTACCCTAGCAAAGAGATAATTTTGCTTGTGTCATAGCACAATAAATTAATGAGTGTCTTGGACATCTGTGTCTGAGCTGACTTTCTCTTTGTTTGCCTCAGAGGTTTGAAAACCTCTCTGGTGCTGGTGGATAAATTGAGTTCTTCCAACTTCTTCCGTTCTATGCCTCTGAGATCCTTCCTCTTGTGACTGTGACCTCTCATATCCTTCTCTGATTGTTCCAGAGTATAACCATATCTGTATTTCTACAGAGGATTCACCTTCCAGGCTTCAGCTACGGAGGAGTAAATGACAATGTGCTGCGACCTTTTTACACTAGCACTTCACAGTCTCATGTGAGTTACAATTGCATTTTCTGTTTTTGGCATGTGTGGCCCCTCAAGGTTGTACACAGCTGAAGATCTGTGGCTGCACTCTCACGAGTATGAGAAACAAAATCACACAGGTAAGCAGCAGCTGTGCGTTCAAGTATGGAATTATTTATAATGCAAAACAGTGTAAGAATCCTTCATATAAAAACTGAAAATATAGAAATATTCAGAGATGAGTGAAACATTTGGTTAGTAACCCAAATGTTTTTTTGTCCATTAAAAATCTCTGTTTCTAGTTTAACATCACACACTCTTAAATCCTAGAAACTGATAGTTTGTCTTTAAATAACCTATGAAAAAAACATGGATAGCAAAGCTCTAAAATGAATATTTATGGGAGCTGTATGTCCCTTGTACTAAGAAAAGAATTTTAGTGAATAGACTTTTTGAATTAAAATCAATATAGTTGAGAAAAGACACAAATCCAGAGGGAGGATGATACAGAATGAGCCACTTTGAGAATTTCTAGATGCTGAGGTCATACATATACTCACTTGTTAGCATATTTATTAATAACTTTTTAATAGATTAATTAATAGATTAATTAATAGATTAATAATCTATTTGAGTAAGTAACCCAAGTGTTCATTTTAAGGGTTTTATAGTGTCATGGAGATACAGAGCTCCTACAAATCACAAGTGGAGACCTCTTTGAGGTCATTAACACAAAAGGAAATCAAAACATAGACATTCTCTTAGAACTTTTGGTCTCATCAGTCTTCTTCATATGATCATGTTGCATTCTCTAGATTTTGCTGAAGAAAACTAAGCCAGCATACCTAAAAATCAGTATAATAGTACATAAGATAATAGTGAAAATTTAAATAGTAAAAGTTATGTCATTGTTTTGCACTCTGTGTGACTGTTTTTTTTAAAAAACATACTACAGCTAGAGTTCTTAACAGCATTTTAATATTTAGGAATGAAGTAATGATTGCATTATAAAGCTTTATTGAAAATTGTGTCTCATGGCTGAACTCTAAGTGTTGGAAGAATGTTGTCTACACTCAGTACACCAGTTTAGTGAAAAATATTTGCTGAAATGCCAGTTCTGCATTCTGAGATACCATTTGACACTCATTTTTGGCCCACATATTTCCAAACATGGCTCCATTCGATCATCTTTAACACTTCTCTGGAATGTGCAGATTAACACTACATAGATAAAAATATTCCTGCAAGGAATGCATATTTGTTCATGGCACATAGCAAGAAATAACGCCTTTGTAGAATCCTTTGATAAAATGGTTTTATAAGTTAAAACAATAGAAAAAGATAAGAAATCTATATCCTGAAAGTCACTGATGATACTAGCTTGATTTTCTTTCCTAACCAGTCATATTTCATGCTATATATTCTTTGACATTTTCTTGTTTTAATATATTTATCTGATTTTTATTCACTTAATTATGAAAAAGTCAGTGTTCAGTTTTGCTCCTAGTAGAATCTTTATTTTCATACGCATTTTAGATTGGGCAGCGTTCAAACGCGGGGATTTGGAAATGCGAAAAAGCATATAGCCCAAGTAGCTACATAATACTTAACATATCTTAAGAGAACACAACAATAATTTGGATGAAAGATACCATAATATACCTGTTACCTATCTCAGGGAAAACAAAACTGAACTACAGAATATGCTTTTTTACCAGTTTGGACCAGTTTTTCTGGTGATTTTGGCAGTGATTTCTGCTAAATTGATCAGTTTTGATTCGTTCAGGTTATGAAATTATAGCCTCACTTTTTTTTTTTTTTTTTTTTTCTCCCAGCTGGTGGATATTCAGATGTAACTGAGGACAGAATTCTGCTCACACTCTTTGAAGGGCTTTGGTATCTTTCAGGATAAAGGATTCCGTGTAAGTGTTAGATTATTATGGAGAAGAAGATCTGTGAACTTGGAAAGCAATTAAAAAGAACAATGTGGAAATTATCATCAGGTTCATGAGCAGAATAAGGAAGGATAATGCATTTTTTACTAAAGCTGCAAAATGCAAATGAATGATGATGTTTATTAATAAACTGTTATCAGAATAGGGTCCAATGTGTTTGGAGATAGAGCGTCTTTTGAACTAAAAGATGAAATTACTGGAGAAGCTAAATCAGAAATCTCCTAAGTCTTTTATTGGGGAATTTTGGGATTATTAAAGGAATCTGTAGGATTGAAGATACTCAAGGAAATAAATACTTTTAAGTTGGTTCAAGTGTAAGCACAATATTTTTCACCTATCAGCTTTTATTAATTTGTAGGAAAAAGAATCAGAATCCATGCCATAGAAACGAAATAAAATTGCCATTATTGTATTTTAAGTGCATTCTGAAAGAGATGCTAATAAGTATTTATTTGAGGATATGGATGGGATTGAATCTCATTTAGAAGAATATAGAGTGACAAATGAGTGTTAAATACAAATTTTTACTTTTACAGATCTGTGCACAGATATTTCATTTTTGACTTTATGAAACTTAATACAGTAGTATTATGTAGTATTTAACATAATACAGTAGTATTATGTTAAAATACACATTTCCCACACAGAATCTCTCTCTCCTGTACCTCCAAAAAGAAAAATAGAATAACAAAACACATTCCTCTATCTTTTTTTCTTTTTCCTGTATCTTTTTTTCTTTTTCTTTATTCTTCTGCTTTCACTTTTCCACTTGATTCTTCTTCTCAGACAATAATTTAAATTAATTCTATGATTTGGCCTATACTAGCAACAGGAAACTCAGCTCGTAATTGTCTATCTGTATATGGACAAGTCAAGACTTCCTCTTTATGTGGAAAAGCTGTCTGAGATCACTCCTACTTTTCTTTCTGTGTTTTGTAGAGGTGACTGGAAGAAGATAATGATTGCACCAACTTCAAAAATGTAGAAAAGCATGATTCAGGAACTAGAGTCCTTCCTTTGATCCTTGGGAAAAATTATGGAATTCTTGGTAGCCATTTCTGGAGACGTGAAGGAAAAAAAGAGTTTTGACGAATAGCCTTAATGGCCTGCCATACAAACGTGGTTTTCTTCTGTGACAAGAAACACTGGATGTTGTATGTATTGCTTATAGAAAGCCTTTTACAAGGTCTGCTTTGGCATTATTATATCAAGTCTCAGATGCTGTGGTTAGGATGGCTGGACTGCAAGATGAGTGACTGGGTATTTGGTCAGAGAAGGTTGTGAGAAATGTTTCATACTCTACTTAGTAGACAGTTAAAGGAAGTTTCTCAGGCGTCTATCCTGGGCCCATTCCATTTAATATCCTTGATATCGATCGATGACTACATGTACATGAAGTCTGCAAATGCCACTAAAGTAGAATCTATTTGATACTCTGGATGACTCTCTTTTGGAGGGACGTAGACAGCAGGGAGGAATGGACCAGCAGCAATCTTATGATGATACCAAACAAAAATGAATGTAAAAGTACATTGTACAAGGTATTAACTAACCCTCTGCAAAGATACAGAAGGTAACATTTTGCAGTGTCTGAAATTTAACCATTGTGGAACAGTTCTGTTGAAAAATTCCTGGAGCTCCTGGTGGGCAGGAATATAGCCAGTAGGTAGTAGCTTGAGGGAAAGAAGTACTCATTAGAGCACATCTAGGATATGCTAGATCCAGGCCCCCAACAACACAGGACAAGAAAGATAAGCTTAATGGAGATGGTAGGACTTGAGGCTGGAAGGCAACTGCTGCTAGGAGAGGCTGTGAGGTGCAGGGTGGTCTTGGGGCACCTCTCAGTAGCTTGGGCACCAACAGGGAGGGGTAGGAAGATGCAGCTGGGCATGGCACAGTAGGGAAGAGAGATTGCCCAAAAACTGGTGCAGGAGAGGTATGGAAAAGATATAAGAAAGATTTTTTTTCTTTTTTTCCCCAGGAGAGCACTCAGTCAGTTAAATAAGGGATGGAGACATTGGAGATTTTGAGTCCTCAGCAGAGGCTTTGAACATAGTCTGAACTCATAGATGACCCTGTTTTGGCCTCGGGTTGCACTACAGGCCTCCTGAAGTCTTTGTCAAGCTCTGATTGTACTAACCATCTGGACTATCTTGGAAGACCTTTCATTTACTTCAGTTACTAAACAGGCTATAACAAAATCTCCAAAGGGAAAAAAAAAAAAATCACTTTTGTTTTAAGTATCTCTCAGGTTTTCTGTGTAATCATCTTTCTCCTACTCCTTCCCTCCAAGGTACCTGCAGTTTATCCTTGCCTTTTTGATTTATAACTACAACTGGTAATGGAAAAGGGTTATCACAAGAAGGAGAGCAATAAAAATTGCCTAAACAAAATAAATATTAACAGAGAAATAAACAAGTAAACAAGCAAGTAAACAAATAAATAAATAAATAAATAAGCTATGTATAAGCAAAAGTCTTATGTTTCTTTTCAATGAGCTACCATGCTTAGATTCATATCATTAATCACATTACATATCTCTTGCTCTTATTTTCTAGTTATTTTATAGTTTAAAGACTAGAGCAGACAGAACTTTCTTGTGAAACAATATTTTCACTTAAGTCAAAGGGAATTGTGGTTCAGTTCAATTTGTGTCTTCAATCTATTCATATAGGGAATCAAAACCTAGTAGAAACTGAAGCGTAGACAGTTCAACTGCAATTAAACCTTGTGGTTAAAAGTTCAAAGGAAGCTAAGGAAGCTATTGGATCCTTAAAAGGTCTATTAGGAAGCACTCTTGTATGTACAGCAATTAATGATTAAAGATATAAGTTATATCAACATATATTGTAATAAGAATTGATTTACGACTAAAAGGTGTGCACACCTATAAAAGCTGTTAGTGCACTTTTTCAGTATATATTCATGAAAAAATAAGTATAGCAAATGAAACATTCTGAATTAAACCTGAGGTAATGAAACGGCTGTAAAAAACAAAAGTAGGGTAGCATATGAAAATGCATATTGTATGCAAAATGCATTGTTCAAAAAGCAATAGAAGAATATATGAATGTAGTGGAAATTAACTTGAAAATAAATGTCTGTGAGTCAAATATTGAAAACCATATATGAAATATAGAATAGGAAAACTGTAAATACTAATGCATTTAAAGGTATCAATTTTCCAGTTGGGCAAAAGGCAGCTAGTCTTTTCGATTAACCTTGAAGTAAGTAACAGCATATAGAAAACTGTTTTGAAAAGGAATGATTAATTTGCAAAACTGGAGAATTTTTTTAGATTTTTGGAAAGAAGATAAAGCAAACATATAAGACTCTGCATGATCATTTTCAGCAGAAAGCAGTGACTCTCAAAGTCTAGGTCCATTTGAAACCTAAAATCAGTAGAACAAGTGGACTGGACTACTTATTCTATTAGATCACCTTTCTGAATCATGCAAATATTTCAGTGATATGCTGACTTCACAGGAATGTTCATTTACTTCAGACCCTTCAGCTAAGGACTTCAATCGTAGTTTTCATGTATATTAATAGAAACTTGAATGAGACAGATTTTCAGACTTGCTAAGCATTCAGTAACCCTCATAGACTTCAAGAAGGGTTTTACATGGCCAACGGGTCTCAAATGTCCAGACTTCCAGGGAAGAAAGATCTGAGTGCCAAAATTCATAGCAAAAGCAAGATCTGAAACTGGAAAGGACAAAAGCAGAAGGCAAGCTTGTCACAATGAGAGAACAAATATGAACATAAACCTTTTTAAATGAGAAACAAAGAATTGAAAATATTTCCCCTACCCTTCCATTTCCTTTCTCCTTCCCTCTTGTAAGCCCATGTGTCTTGAGATCTATTACAAGGCCTCCTAAACATTTCATTAGAAATGTGAGTGGGAGGACTCATCTTTTAAGTATGAACTATGCCAAAGAAGGCTTGTACAAATAGGCTGAAAGCTGTAGGCAAATTGGGAAAAGAACAAGGTTATCTTGTACCTGAGAGTCCTGGTACTAACAATGCAAGTGATATAAGGGCACTGTGGATACTGCAGTGGCGTACTACTGACTGAAGTTTTTACTGTGATCTTTAATTGAAATGGACACATTTTCCTCTTTTTGGTTTAGCTATTATACTTTGATTATGTTTTATGCAAATATAATGATTTCAGTCTTAGGCAAGACTGTGAGTGAATAGTTAATGTTTATTACTATATAATTATGAACTACATTACCTGTATGCAGAAGGAAAGTACAAAAAGTCGGTTTAAGCTGCTGCAAGTAATATCAAATATTTTATAGATAGCTGCTTTGGACTTCTTGTCCCTACTAAGATTAGGTAAAAAGGTCTAGATCCTAACCTTAAAAATTTTTATAATTTAAGACTAAGGGGCTGCCACCTGTGTCTTTTTCATGTATGAAGTATCTATTCGATTCTCCAATTTTGCAGTTCTAACTTGGAAAAAGTAGGCTCCCATATCTGCAATATAACAAAGTGATTTAGTGCAGCTATATAAGCAACAATTGACAGAGAGTGATCTCTGTACATAAAGATTATAGGGTTTCAAATGTGCTTACGTTTGTATGTGAGCTTAGCATAACACTAACATAATCCAATTAAAAATCACAATAGCTTTATCAACAGTGCTTAGATCAAAGAACAAATAGCTGCAGAGAATTCAATTAAAAGTTATTGATGTAACATGCTGGTATCATCACTTGTTTAATCTAGAGTCTTTTAATTTATATTTGGGTACAAATTCCTCTCTGTCTTCGTCACAGTGTTCCTGTGTGGTTACTACCTAGTGACAATACTCAGGTCTACCTAGTCTTAGTATGAGCAAGCCCACTGCAAAAAATGGATATTTTCATATAGTTGCATATTTTCATAAAGTTTGCATATAGTTGAATCACTCTAGGCCATGAAAACACCGCTTATGAAGGTATTATCCAATGGTTTGTGATGTTACAGTTCTATAGAATTGTTACATGATTTATCTCATTTCCTCATGCTGTGCCAGGTCTGTTGGAGGAAGTTGGGTCTTCAAGTACATATACTTGTGTACATACTGGTGGGGAACCTGCCTTCCTGAATCAAGACCAGGGCCACAGAATGCATCCTAAGGAGCAAATATTTGTTTTCTTTGTAGGAAAGCCACAATGAGATTAGGACTGTACCTTTTCTTCCCAGATTCTCTGAGGGCTGTGCTGGTGGGTGAGAGTAGTCTTTGACTTTCCACCATAGCTGGCTTTGCGAATTGGGGGGTTCCCAATGGGTTGACGAGGGATGACATCCAGTGAGGAAGTACATAACCTAAATTCCTCTCTCCTACTCTTTAGTTTAGCTCATCTTCATCCGCTTTTGCCTTCTGATCTGTGCTTGTCAGAGGTCTGATATTGTTAACTTTTGGAAAACTTTTCTGTCGTCTATATGTAGGTTTGTGATCAAAGCCCATCCATTAGACTTATCCCTGCGGTTCATCTGCTTGATGCCAGCAGCCTTACGTTGGTCCTCTCCTTCTATTTGTGGCTAAATACTAAAAGGAAGCTTCAGACCTTTTTTTGGAAATGAGTCAAAGTCATTCTTCAGCTGCACATTTACCTAGAGCTAACCTAGAGCTTTTTGAGCTGCCTTAGCTGCTGACTGCTATTCTTTTGGGATGAACTAGAAAAGTATAAGCAGCAGGTAAGATATATAAAAAGCTACATTCACACAGATCTTCTCACCATTAAAATGATCATAATTCTCTAGACTCACTTGTTATGTACACAGTATGTCTCCTTCCTACAATCCTTTGACATTTTCTTATAAAGTGTTCTTAATTATAGTTTCCTTCAAAATAATCATTTTACTATCGTGTAGATAAAATACACATTCTAAATGCGGTTTCCCTCTCTGTGAGATATTCTCATTATCAGGCTCCTGAGTAGTAGAACATCTAAAAGGCAGACTGAAAGGCTCTGGGGTCCATACACAGTCTGCCTGTGAGAATGCTCACAGTTGGGTCTGCTGCTCTCTTTTTGTCAGTCCCCATTTTGCAGCTTCAGGAGACATATTTTAACTATTATTTTACAAAAGGATATATATTTATCATAAAAAAGTCTCTTTTGTAAGTGCTTGCTTTGCTTGCTTCTGAGGCATTTATGATCTCGTAAGAATACAAATGCTTGTATATATGTGTGCAGATATTTATGTATGCCTGTGTATTTATATGCACATATATGTCCAAAATTTGGCATTTATACAAGCTTATTTATATATGCATATGTGTTAATATAGTATTTTTATTAATATTTCCAAAACCTGAATATTTGTTGGTTGTTAAAGCATAAATTCTGTGGTATCAAACTTAAAATAGCAGCTGTAAAATAGTAGTTCCTTTTTGCATATTGAGATATACATTGAGAAAGGAATCAGAATTAGTATAAAGTAGTAGAAAGCTACCAAGAAGTTGATCAAACAATAAAGCATCAGCATTCCGTGTGCAAAGGGGGTCCAAATTCTGAATGTGTCCAAAAAATATGTATTACAGCATAATCCATCTTGTTCTCAAGGTTGATAGATATTTTTTAGTGTTTGTAATACGGAGAAAGTGACAACTTTTTTACACTCCAAGCAATTAACTGTTCCAAGAGCTTTCGTAAGTCTTTTAAGGCAATAATATTTTGGGGCGGCTTCCTACCCCTGTAGGAATTTTGTATTGAATATCATCTTCAAGACTGAAGAATAAAATGTAATTTTAGTCATTGATCCTTTGTTGTTGTAGTTGTTATTGGTTTTTTGCTTTTGTTTGGAGATCTCAGAAATTGTTTCAGTTATCAAGGATCGGTAGCTGAGGACAGTAGTTTGTCAGGACCCAACAGAATTATTTCTATGCTGAAAGCAGTAATAATGCAAATTTTTTAAGAGACAAGAGCTATGAAATCGATGGACTCTCTCCTCTGTTTTCTGAGTGTGCTCAAACAGGTATCCAGCTGATGAGATTCCAAGCACCCTAACCTAATCTATGCCAAGACACTCAACAAACCAAAACTGTCCAGAGTGGAGACAAGCAAAGGTGGCTTTTGGCTACCTTCTGCTCAAGCCCGTCTGATATGTGCAAATGTAATTCACACGTCTGTGATCCAGGGTGCCACATTTTTCCTGACTAAGCAGTAATGGCAGCAGCAGCAATAGTTTTATCTGTAGATCTGTGTGTAGACCTGTGTAGGTCTGTAACTGAAGAGGAATAAATACATCATATTCAGTCCTGGGCTTGAAATTGGGCAGCTGTTGTGGGAGAAGAAATAGTATTACAACATTTTATTACACACTATTCAAAATATCATAGCTCTTAAATTACTGGAGAATCATTTTGGATAATTAAACATAGAAACCCAATGATTTTGACACGATCCTGGAACCAGTAAGATAAATAAAACATGTTAATTTCATGTTATTTGTTTGAAATTAATGGATTTAAAATACTTTTCCTTCAGAGAAATGTTATTTGCACCAGTTGATTAGCTCAGGAGACAGGCAAATGGTGTTTGCTGTTGTTTTTACATAAAATAAACAATTCATGAGTATAATTTTGTGTTTTTTTAATTCTATGTACAACTTTTGCTGCTGTGATTGGAGATAAAACTGGAGGTATACATTAACATATCACATGTGAAAATGTAATGTTCTTATTTGCAGTCTGCTGTGAACAGCCTTGGGTACATAGAAATTCTGAATCAGCCACCAACTGTAAGGAACTACTGTTTTGTAAAATAATCACATAATTGTGCCTCTCAACATTTTCTCTTTAAATGTCTTTTCTGAAGGGAAAAACACAATTATATATAATGAAAGAAAGCCATTATTAAACCTTGTCAGGTGCTTTCTCTGTTACATGGCAAGGTACATAAGGGATGTTACAGAGAGACTGCCAAGAATTGTTCAGGCGTCTGACTGTCATGCCCTGCCACTGTTTCATGTGGATGCTAATGATGCCATGGGGAAACTAAGAAGCATCAAGTGAGATTTCAGAGCCCAAGGGATGACAGTCCAAGGTCTGGGTGCCCAGGTTGTGTTCTCATTTATCTTGTCAATGAGGGGAATGGACATGAGGAGGAAAAGCCAGATACTACACCCTCCTGGGAAACCTGCAGGCTTGATTACTTCCCTTAAATACCTATACACCAATGCACACCCTTCAATGCACACCCTTCAATGCGTGCCCTTTAGGAAGGACAGGCTGGGAAGGCGAGCGAGTGGAGTTGCTCTGTATGTGAGAGAACAACTGGAATGCATGGAGCTCAACCTGGGGGTGGATGATGAGTGAGTTGAGAGCCTGTGGATAAGGGTTAAAGGGCAGGCTAATGTGGGAGACACTGTGATGGGTGTCTGCTACAGGCCACCTGACCAGGATGAGGAAGTTGAGGTATCTGCAGACAGCTGGAAGTAGCCTCATGGTGACAGACCCTGGTTCTGATGGAGGACTTTAGCTACCCTGATATCTGCTGGAAAGATAACAATGTGAGGCACAAACAGTCCTGGAGGTTCCTGCACTGCGTTGATGATGGAGGAACCAGTGAGGAGAGGTGGGCTACCGGACCTCGTACTAAGAAACAGAGAGGGTCTCATTGGAGATGTGAAGGTGAGGGGCAGCCTCAGCTGCAATGATCGTGAGTTGGTGGAGTTCAGGATCCTACGAGGACGCAGGGCTGTAAGTAGCCTTGCAACCATGGATTTCAGGAGGCCAACTTTAGCCTCTTCAGAAAACTCCTTGGAAGAATCGCATGGGCTAGGGCTCTGGAGGGAAGAGGGGCCCAGGAGAGCTGGTTGGTTTTCAAGTAGTACTTCCTCCATGCTCAGGATTGGTGCATCCCTATAAATAAGTCAGGCAGGGGGAGCAGGAAGCTTTCATAGATGAGCAAGGAGCTCCTGGCAAAACCCAAGCAGAAGACAGTGTACAAAATGTGGAGAAAAGGTCAGGCCCCTTGGGAGGATTTTAGGAATGTTATCAGACAGTGCAGAGATACAATAAGGAAACCTAAGGCACATTTGGAATTAAATTGGGCAAGGGATGTTAAAAATCAATAGTAGGTTTTTGGTTTTTGGTGGTTTTTTTTTTTTTTGTTTTTTGTTTTTTTTTTTTTTTTTTTTCCCCAAATATATAAAAGGCAAAAGGAAGATTTGGGTGCCCTGGTTATGAAAGATACAGAAAAACCAGAGTTACTATTGAATGCCTTCTTTGCTTTGGTATTTGCCAAGGGCAGCCCTTTAGAATCCCAGGCCCTAGGGAAAAGAGAGGAGGACTGGAAGAGGAAGACTTGCCCTGGGTAGAGGAAGATTGAGTCGGAGAACACCCAACAAAACTTGATACCCACAGATCCATGGGCCCTCATGGGATGTACTCCAGAGTGCTGTATGAGCTGGCGGATGTCATAGCTAAGCTGCTCTTCATCATCTTTGAAAGGTCCTGGAGAACAGGGGAGGTGCCAGAGGACTGGAAGAAAGTTGATGTCACCCCGGTCTTCAGAAAAAGCAAGAAGGAGGACCTGGGCTGATGAGCCTCACCTCCATCCCTGGAAAAGAGATGGGACACCTCATACTGGCCATTGTTTCCAGGCACATGGAGGACAAAAAGGCACTCAGGAGTAGTCAGCATGGATTCACCAAGGAGACATCATGCTTGACTAACCTGATGGCCTTCTCTGACAATGTGACTGGCTGGATAGATGAGGGCAGAGCAGTGGATGTCATCTATCTGGACTTCAGCAAGGCTTTTGATGCTGTCCCTCACAGCATCCTCCAGGGCAAGCTCCAGAAGAGTAGATGAGATGGGTGGACAGTGAGATGGATTATGAATTGGCTCGATGGTAGGACTCAGAGGGTGGTGATCAGGAACACAGAGTCTGGTCAGAGGCCTGTGGTTAGTGGTGTCCCCCAGAGGTCAGTCCTTGATCCAGTCCTGTTCAACTTATTCATTAGCGACCTGGATGAAGGGATGGAGTGCTCTCTCAGCAAGTTTGCTGATGGGACCACTCCTGGACCAAACTGGTCTGACCAAACTGGGAGGAGTAGCTGATAGCCCTGAAGGCTGTGCTGCCATCTAGAGAGATCTGGACAGACTGGAGAACTGGGTAGTGAGAAACCCCATGAAGTTCAGCAAGGGAAAGTGCGGAGTCCTGTCCCTTGGCAGGAATAACTCCAGACACCAGTACAGCAATACAGGCTGGGGACTGACCTCCTGGAGAGAAGCTCTGCGTAGAGAGACCTGGGTATCATGGTAGCCTGATTAGAGGGGATCTAATATAAATACCTCAAGGACTGGACTGAGGAGGATGGGGACAGCCTCTTTTCAGTTGTTACCAGTGATAGGACTAGAGGAAATGGCCACAAACTGAAGCATCAAAAGTTCCATAGAAACGTAAGGAAAAATTTCTTAAGAATGAGGGTAAGTGAGAGTTGTGGATTCTCCCTGTTTGGTGATATTCGAGACCTAGTTGGATGCAATCCTGTGCCACGTTCTCTAAGTGATCCTGTGTGTGCAGGTTGGACTTGGTTGTCTCTAGATGTCCCTTCTAACCTTAATGATTCTATGATACTAAACTGTTTTCAAAGAAAGAGAAAACAATCAATGTTTTGACCATTATCCAGGATTTCTTCTGGATTATAATTAGACAGTATTGTAGGCTCTTTCATGGTGTATTTCTCTGAAGCACCTGTAAAGTGTACACTTGCAAAATCATGTAGGCATCTCTGTAGTCAATTTCAGTGGAATTATGGTAACTTACATATTCTTAATTGAGGAGCTATGTTGGATGTTAATGCTTATTCTATGGATGTTAGTGCTTATTCTAGTAATTTTTTCACTTCTTGTGTGTATATTTGTATTAGAATGTACACAAGAAAGATAGGAGTTTTTTTGTTTGTTTGTTTGTTTTTAAATGAGCAGTGTCATTTTGGATGAAAACTTTTTGCTTGTGAAATTCCTGGAAGCTACATTTCACATAGATCAAATTATTAATTCTGGAAAGGTACTGACGTTAAATTCTGATTAAAGGAATAGGAAATTCTGATAATAGCATTTGATTATAGTGTACTTTAGCTAGTGCAGTTAAGGGAAATTATATTGTTTTCAATGTTTCAATATACTGATTTATATTTTACAGATTAACTAAATGATTGAGATTGTAAAGGACATTTGGAGATTATCAAGTCCATCCTTGTTAAGAGAAGAGATGCTTCTGCTCCGTCATCGTCTTCATAGCCTTATGCTGGACTGTTTTCATTAGCTCCATGTCCCCTTTGGACTGGGGAGCCAGCACTGGATCCAGCACTCCTGGTGTGTCCTCACCAGCACTGAGCAGAGAGGCAGGATCATCTCCCTCCACCTGCTTCCTGATGCACTGTAGGAGACTTTCTTGGCCACATGAGCACATACCTGCCTCATGATCACCTTGTCCACCAGTACTCTCAGCTCCTTCTCTACAGAGGCGCTCTGCAGTTGGTCACCCCTAGCCTGTTCTGATGCTTGGGGTTGTTCCTCCTCAGGGGTAGGACTCTCTATTTGCCTTTGTTGAACCTCATGAAGTTCCTCTCTGCCGTGTTCTGCAGCCTGTGCAAGTCCTTCTGAATGGTAGTATACCCCTCCAGTGCATGAACCACCTTTTCCAGTTCTTGTATCATATGCAAACTCTCTGAGGGTGACTCTGTTCTGTTATTTATACAAGAGAATCAGGTGTGTGATCTGAATATCCTTTATCCTAGAAAAAAATAAACCTCTACATGAAAATTTCTAGTCCTGAACAGCTCCTTTTCCTGTCAGTATGCATTTGGATAGTCTGTCTGGTATGACTTTGAGCACGTGTGTTTTCTAAAACATCTTTAACTAAAGCCTAACATTCTTTCTAGATTCAATAAAGTGTCACTATTTGGTACTAGTCACATATTTAGAGGCAGACCTAGATCATAACAAATATATTACCTGAAAGAAGTCATGTTCACTTTCTTTCCAAATGACAGCATTGTTATAAGACTCCTTCACTGCAATGCCTACAAGCAAATTTAATTAGTCAGTTAAATGAAACTGTCAGAAATTTAGGAAACATTTTTTTAGTAAATTATAGCCTTAGGTATTTCTTAATTTGCTTTGTGTAACTTCAGCTGGAAAGTCTGTTTATAATATTCTACTTGTTCAGCATGGATGAAGGTCGCTTCACATTTGCTTTCATCTTTTTGCCGTCTGGCCATTTCACAGTTGTTTGAATTTTAACAAGAAGGAAAGTGTTTGAAGGGATTCAGCAAAAAAGGAAGGAGTGACATTTACAAGTTTTGTAATAATTCTGTTCTTGCCAGAAACAAAATGAAGCTGATGTTTCTGTTTCAAATCGTAGTTTATGGAAATGAATGCTGCAGATGAAATTAATAGGTCTAAAATTATGGTAATTATAGCCATGGTAACCAGATTTCCTTGTGTATTAGGAGGTAAGACCTGGGATTCAGTACTATAGGTCAGGGACATTATCACTGATTCACAGCACATCTGCTCACAATACTCTTTTATGGAAAACATTTAAGTGGTCTGTTAAGACAGAAAAATAATTTCAGGATTAACAAATGGCATCTCTCTCTTAAAGAAAGAAAAAGAAAATAAATATTAGGCAGGGCTGCAGAAGTACAATAAATACTTATTAAGATGTATGTAGCCCTTAACCTGCACTGCGCACCGACTCACTCAAAACCTGTAGTAGTGTTTTCACCTTTTTCAAAGCTCTTTTGAAGTTTTACTTTAAAAGATAGAGGTGGGATCCATCTGAATAATTCTTGGTCAAGGATTTTGCATTGTTAACCCACATTTGTACACAATGCAAAATGTTGTGTGATATCACACTGTGTTGTGTGATTGCACCAGGGAAACCACATTGTGTTGATCAGCACATTTAGAACTACAGTGGATATCAAAATATTAACATGCAACCATTTCTTCAAAAAGCATATGTATAGCCTTATGAGAAATGACTGAAAATATATATGCCTTCCGAAATCTATGTACTAAAAAAGATTTTGATAGAGACACAACACACAATTTTATTAGTGGGTTTGTTAAGAGATTGCACTGGCTGTTTAATTGCAATTTACTTGCCTTCATTTGCGGTAGCAGCATGATATTTTTTGCTATCTACTTTGTGGAAAGAAAGGGTCAGATTTCCTTTTTCCTTGCCCAGAGCCAACAGGGCCAAAGCAATGCCATACTCTAAAACAAACATACACCTCTTCAGGTGATCTGCATAGACATGGGCCGGCATTGCAGAATCATCATGAATGCAAAGTCCTTTTGTCAGCATTTTATCTCAAGCAGTCCTGCCAGCTCCAGTCACGTTTGGTGAAACATCTTAAGGGAAACATAATTTTTGTTCCTATACAATCACCTTGCCCTCAGGAGACTCTTACAGCCCATATGTTCAACAGTACACCCATCCATAACAGTGTTATTTGTCTGCCTGGAGAATACACTGTTCAATTTCTACACTTCTCTATCTTCAGTGCCAGTGAAATGCTGCTTTGCTGTGTAAAATCTGCTCCAAATGGTGCCTCTAAGCCATATTAGAGTAGTTACTGGAGATAAAGAAGTGAAGCATAATTTTCAGTTCAACATCAGGCACAGCAGCTACCATTCCTTACTCTAAATTATTTCTAAGGTGTATTTCATCTATGTCCAGAGGCCACATCCAGTTATGTCTACATTAGCAAGTAATACACTGGAAATAAGAGTGGATGTGTTGTGGCTAATATTGAGAAACTGACTTCTAGACTCTCTGTATTTTGAATGTCCTCCATCTACCTCTAGCCTGATACGATATTCAGGACTTCCATTAGATGATACAGCACATTTTCTGGTTGCGTTTTGTACAAAAGAAATTGAGTTTGCAGCCTACAAATAATAAACATTAGGATTTGTTTACACCCTCCGTTTATACCTTCGATAATATATACAAAAGCCACATAAACAAAACTGGCACTTTTTTAAACAAAGGTCAAATCATACACACAATCAATTACTTACCAGGCCAATAATATACAGTTTTATATCTGTGTTCACTGATGTTCCCTTAAATTGCAAAAAAACTTATTTTTTCTCTGTTCAGAAGAATAGGATGGATCAGCATGCTGCCAATGAACATTTGCACAGCAGGGGCAAACAGCAGGTTTGTGCTGTCTATAGACAAGATCTAGGTGGTGTGCCCTTCAGTAGAGTACAGAAAGTTGGTTCACAACATAAAGACTTAAGGACTCAATTTCAACAAATCATTTTAGTGAGTTTCCATTTTACTATGTAAAAACATTTTCCAGAAAGTAATATGGTTCTAAACTGTTCTCTTGAAATGAAGTAGATATCATTACCTTTTTCTCCACTGGGAAAATTTTGGAACAATAGCCTTTTATTTATACCTCACTAATAGTATTACACTTGTTACGCAGACAGAAGTAGCTACATAATGAACCAGTGTCAAGTGAATAATTGAGAAATTAAACTTTCCCTTTTAGTGGGAAATAATCGTATGTGCAAATTGTGAGTAAAAATAATTCTAGAGTAATTCTAGAGCTACAGGCTGTGAGCAGCTTATCAGGAGTATTTGTTTATTAAATTCAGTCTTATTAGGCAATTTTGAATCATGTTGTATTGTTTTGTTCCCTAGATGGAACAATATAATTCTAAGAACGTATTTTCTGGAGTAGTACTTGCCTTTTTCAAATCAAAATATGCTTGCCTTTGAGAATTTTTAAAATTTCTTTCATGTATTTTTGCACATTCTTGTACTTGGCTTACAGGAAAAAGAACTAAAGCAAAACTTCCTATATGGGAAACTGATTTTTGCTTGTTTCAGTAGGCATATTTTGCATGGCAGCAGCTCTGAACTTCAGAGATTATTCTGTTCAAAGTGTCTCTGACAATAACCCAAATCTTATTGTTGTGATGTCATAGCTTACTGTAAGAAATGCTCTGGAACCTATAATCAGCTTTTCTTGGAGACTTGTGAGCCTTATAGTCCCAGGCCAGGCTACACCCAGGCTACACCCTTATGATCCTCTTCCAGTCATTCCATTTCTTTCTGTTCAAAGACTACAGGGATGGCTGAGTGATCTAGCTGTGATCCAGCTTAGAATCCAGGTGATTAATGTCACTGTCTGGAAAGACCACTTACCTACATGATTTTCCTCTTAGAGATTATGTACAGTGATAACATAAAATGACACTCTTTTGGTTAAAAATAAACAGCGTACAGATATGTAAATATCTAAATGAAAAGGATTTATTTATAGTTCCTCTTTTACTCCTGTTGCTTCATGCACCTCCATACAGAAATGAGTTGTTACCTCCTGTTCCCTTGGAGAGCTCAGTACAACCTGCCGACTGCAGACTTCCACGGTCACTGCCTCACACTGCTCTCATCATGGGGCTGACCTCTCAGCAGTTCAGTGTTTGTGGAGTGTGTATTCTTAGTTCAAAGGTTTTTTTGGACTAAGAACTTTGATTTTGCTTAGTTCAAAGCATCTCTTTGTCTTTTTTGAAGCTAGTCTTCAATTTTCCTATACCTAACAGGTTTCTGTAATAACCACTTGGACAGTAATGATAAAAGGTGCTGTGTAAGCACACAGAAGATTTTCCAACATGCTTGATATTTACCTTATGGTAATCTCAATTGGACATATATATATATTTATTAATTACTCTCTCAAACAGAAAAAAACAGAGAAGAAAACACCTGAACAACTCATAAAAGATTTTATTTCAGTCTTCTTTCCCTATCTCTATCTCTGTTGTCTTTTAGATTGTCCACCAGTTGCTTTCTGCTTGCCTGCATGTCCCAAGCAGGATCCTTTTGGAATGAGCTAAATTTGTCTGCAAATTTTTCTGACTATTTGGACATATCCTTTGTTTCCAGTCTGACATTTTGCACTTATAATGGAAACTCTTTCGGGATGGTTAATGTTTTTATGTAATTTTTGTGAAATTTTCAATTTTATGAGACCTATGTTCACAACTGGACCTTTCAGTACTGTGGTAATACAAGCAGGGAATAATGATAATAGTATATTCTATATTAAAAGCAATGAGCAATAAGGGAACTAACATCAGCTAACTGCTTGGACTAAGTCCCAAGGGCTAATCAGGGACTTAATTTCTCATAGAAAACTTAATATGGACTTAGCATTTTTCAGTTCGTAAAACACATCTTATTTTGGCAGAGTCTGCATTAACGAGTGGGATGTGATAGCACTCAGGAGAATAGTCATATTTGTGCTGTTCACACCATTTCTGATTAAAATAGCTTCTCTCAGTGATTTGCAAAATCAACCTGTTTCCTGTGAAGAGTTGTGCTTTATGAGCTTTGAACCTGAAGCTATTTGTCAGTACTTAATCACAGGCCTGTTTCACAGGCAAGACAACGTTCACAACCTTTAGCCCATGTATGCATTCCTCTGCGCTCCTAGCCCCATCCTTTCTCCCTAGCTCGAGTTGGCACCTCTCTCCTGCCCATTTTAAGGTATTAGTTTGTGTCCCATTGCTTTAAGATTCACAAATTGTAACAAATGCAAATTTATGCTAAAAGCGAGTTTTTCTGGTTCTTCGTTTAGAGATGCAGACTCAAAGCACAAAGAAGCTTTGTGATTTGCCACTGGATATAATAGAATTCTGTGGTAATACAGATATTTGAAGACATCTCTCCTATGCCTTGGTTAAGATAACAAATTTGCATCTTCATAAAGCCCCTTCTGATCTATATTGAGATGAGACCCTTTGATCCTCGATGTGGAGCTGTTCTTACTTCTTTTATATATTTACTTATATTTAATTGAAATGAATATGCTAGAGGAAAGGCTCACATTTCTAAAGGCATTCTTTATTTGAATGATATAATACTAGACCAAAATCAAATAAATCTGAAAGAGAGAAAATATCTAAGTGATGCCTCAGAGCAAACTGGATGAGAGGTTTGCACACTAGTACCATGATCTCTGCCTGTTCTGTCCTTGCAGGGCTTGTCCTTCTCCCCAGTCCTGCTGTGCAGTTTGGCATCTTTCAGAGGTTTCTTACTTGACGCCTTCCCAATCCCCTCTGGCTCCCTGAGAAAATTGTGGTTTTTTTCTGTCGTACCTGAGACCTAACACAGGTCAAATTCCTGTGACAAGCATGCCATAGGCCTGTCTGAAAAGCATGAGTCATGTCTTTCCCCGACACTGTGCTGTCTGATCATGTTCAGAGAGAAGGGATTTCTCTCCACCAGATTTTTCTTTGTGGTCAGTCTGGAGAAAATGAACAGGTACTTTGTGCTGCCCAGCTGCCCCCTTTCTTCAACACAGTAAATACTTCATAGTAAGCACACTAAACCACAAGCAAAAAAAGGAAGCATCTCTGCTATTTGTCATATATACCATGGTATACTTAATCTGGAGTGCTAATGATTTGCCCTCAGATCTAGATCAAGGATAAAAACAGTGAGCCAGTTCTTCTTTCCCTCTGACACCTGTCTATAAACTGAAAAAAACCCTTCACAGAACGTTCTTATTTAAATTACTGGGATCCTTTTAGGCATTTGTTTTCATCAGTATTGCTAACAATTAATCAAATCCATTTGCTTCAAGGCAACACAGTCTAATACACTGCTTTCTAAACTCTATTCTTAACACAGTGATTCAACCTGTAAAATAACTTTGGCATAAACAATTTTTTAGTTAAGGCATGGAAACATTCCAATTGCTTAATATCCTCTAATGTAACTGTGAAAACACATATAAAATTAGCTACAGTTAGTTTTGTTTTCCAAACTTAAATCCTTAAAAGTACTGGTAGATCTTTTTTTGAAAACTTCTGTTTTGAAACTTCTGTAATGGTAAAAATCTCCTCAAGGGCTGTAAGGCTATAAAGTATGCTACCTTCTCTTTATGATAGATTAGATTGTGCCTGTTATTGGCAAGTCTATGAAATGTACTTTTGGAGATTCCAGGTGAGTACAGAGTTCTGCTATGCTGTGCATGGTGCAGACATATATGTGTAAATGAGGAGCAGTTTTTGTCTTAGGCAGATATTTTTTAGTTATACCTTTGAAAGGAAAAAACATATGGGTGCCATTTAAACCATGAAAGAGCTCCACTTCTAAAACAGAATTAATCAGGGCATATTAGCTACAACCATGCAACTAGATAAATGTTGGCCTATTTCTTCTCTTTTGGACTGTTTCTTTTTACAGAAATGTATTTTCACTGACTTCAACAAAAATATTCCTGATTTGCATCTTGTTAAGTGAGAAGAGAATCTGACTCATGGGTTTATTTTACCTACTTGCCAGTTGGGAACAGCATGTTCATGTTGACAGGCACCTAAATAGTCTCTAAGGGAGCAGAGGGTGAACTATATAATGGCTTCTCTTAATGTAAGCCAAATATCTCTGTGGATAAAAGAAGCCAGTGTCATTAAACAAACATAGAGACCATTCTGGACTGAAGACAAAGAATTTAATTTGATGTAGCAAATTAAAGTAAAACTGTGAATATTGTCTGTGCCAAGAGGCAAGAAAGAATTGCAATTAAGAATTCACCCTATTATTAACCTCTAGTTATTTTTGGCATAATTTAAACAAATGACTAGAATTTTTAATTGGAAAGAAGAGAACCTGTGCTACTTTCATCCTTTTTTTCTTGCTCGGGTGGGTGTCAGTAGCAAAATCAGCTATTTTATGAGCCAATAAAACATCATTGTTACTAACAAGATCTAAAAACTTAGATCTAAAAATTTACAATACATCACACATTTTGATGAGTTTGCTCATTATTATCATTATTATTCTTTTTATAACAAACATATTCTGCATATTAGGAACTAAGAAAAAGGATCTTAAAAAACTTTTTGTAAAGAAACACAGTGAACCAACTATCTCCTGAGCTGGGAGCTAAGACTGCGAACCAGACTGAAACGATGCTGTTTATTTTTGGGACATCATAGTACATATTTGAAAAAGTCAACTTTTTTTGTAATATGTTTACTCTCAGGAGGAAAAAAATATCTAATTGAAATACTACATAGTTTGAAAAATAAGAAAGAAATAATACAACTGTGCAACTATAATGATGATATGTGAATTCAGACTGCTGTCTAACTGCAGGGCCTTTGTCATGCTGTCATCTTCAGGGCAGCAGTCTTGCTTTCTGATACTAATTTCTGACTATGACTTAATATTATCTTTAAGTCTGATGTACTTAACATGTGTAAATCCCTTAGATCCTGCAGTGCCAGCTTTAATTTCTGAATGGACTTTTTGTTGATTCTTTATGTAAATACTGAAAATTAATTTATCGTCCAGATCTAAAGGAAAACATATGGAACCATATGAATCTCTGATGTTCATTAGACTCAAAATTGATTTTAACTCAACTCAAAGTTGATTTTAAGATCTAAAATTTTAAGATCTATCAAATCTGTGAACATTGCAGCTATGCATCCCATCTGTGCAACCAGACCAACAACTACCTTTCCTGGGAAAATCATCTCTGTTCAATCCAGTAGCGTGCTCCCTTCTCTCTTCCCTGTTCATTTCTCATGCTTGTTGAATAACAGAGCAAAGCAGAAACCTGATGCCTATGAAACACAGACATATTTTCCAGGAATGTGTTTGGAACCAACTTTTTGATGCTCATTTGCCATGCACCTCTTTCTTATATACATGTACTTGCTGTGTCATTTTTATGTTTTGTGTCTTGTTATAGTTTATTTCCATCTCCTATTGTCACTTTTTTTTTCTTTCTGATGCTTTTCAGGAGAGAGGAAAGGATGCAAAGCAGTATGTTTCTCAAGACCATTAAAAGCCAATCATGGTAAGACTTACCATGAATAGACTCATGTTATGTTACAATTGTATTTTTCAGTCTGAACCGTTAAAGTCCAGTACTGCTTTGCTACTTCCTCTCCACCCTGCTGTTCACTCTCATTCCAGGGTTTATCTTTTGAGAGTGTACTACTTCTACTGTGGAATAGCATTTTAAAACCAAACCCACAAAAGTTACTGTCAACAAGAAACCAAATCACAAAATAATTAATTATTCAAGTATCTGATGATTTCCAACGGCACACATTACCTAATAATCTCGGGGGAAAAAAGCAAATTATAAGGTTTTGAAGCGGAAAAAAAAGCATTTGGAACTGCTAAGTGATATAAGATGAAAGAGATGGGTAAAGGATTTTAGAAACATTTTCTTAAAGGAAGAAGATTCACAGTGGCTATGGATAACACATGCTGAAAGAGTCCAGTGAGCAACTTACACACTGCTGAAGGTCATTTCTTCTTTCACAGAGATCAGTGGGACCATTTCCTTGAGTGGCATTCAAAATATGATGTAAATTGTTCTTTCGATCCAATATACTGTAGACGATGGATGAAGCTGTGACATGTTAAAACTTAAGTTGGTTCTAAAACTCCATTAAAAAGTTTGATTCTAATCAAATTCTAATTTATGTATATAAATTATGTCTGAGTAACCCCTCTTAACGTTTTAGCTGAGAGTTTATAACCTGATACCTGATTTTTCCTTTTAGGTATTCTTGTAAGATCATTGTTGAGATTAAGTCCAGAGTCTATAACTGAAATAGCATTATAAAAACAAACCAGCAAACAAACAAAAAAAAAGGGAGAAGTAGCAGAGAAGGATTGGGCCAAGTCCAAATACTGACGGGCTAAAGACAAGGAAGTTGGCAAAAAGGTGAAGAGTTAGCATTGTCTTTTAATTATCTTATCAGCATGCCACAGCAAAGGGTGATAGAAGATGCTCAGATATCATAACAATAAAAGTACTAAAATTGGGAAAGCAGAATAGAATAGTTTAGATTGATTATATTGAGGCATGAAGATAAAAGAGTTAACGGGGAAGAATGGTTATGGGGAATAATCAGGCGGCAACTGGAGTGTCTTTCTGCACCAAGGAAAACCTTCCCACTGTGAAGACACTGTGAAGAGACGTGTTGCAATGTGAGTGGGAGAAGGAGTTGAAGGCATTTGCTAAATAACTTCAAGTGAGGTCAAATGAAATGTGAAATGCAATCTAAAAGATAGTACTTTCACCTCAAGATGAGAAAGTAAATTTGATGTACCAGATAATCAGAAGCAATAGATCAACTAAGGTACATAAAGAGAAATACAGCCTATTCAATAATAGTTTTAAAAGATCCTCAAGGCAGTGCAAAATAACTGTAGTTTGAATGAGACAGTTTGTAGGAAGGATATCAAGAGTCCAAATATTTTTTTAAAGTTGAAGTGCACAGAGAGAAAGAAAAAAAAAGTATATATAGAAAAGCATATATGTATATACACACTTTCTATATTGTAGCCTTGATGCAACATCAGAAAAAGAATTCTGAGAAAGATGTTGACATTAGCCTCATAGAACTGTCTATTATTAATCTGAGAGGGATCCGCAAGGAATGTTTTGAACCATGCCAGAAAATTAAACAGCTAACTCAAAGGTTGAGCAAGAGATTTGAAATCTTTTGAAAGTGTAATAAAACTTTCTTGTCTTTAAAAGTAGGAATCACACAGGGCAAAAAAAGAAAAAAGGAAAATCAACATCTACACCTCTAGCATGGCAGTGAAGGTGATTTCTGTGCACTGTCATCAGGAAATATTAATAGCTGAAACCATGGTAAATGACCACACATCTAAGGTGCTGTAGATGCTGTGCTGTCTAGGGTGCCTGCTGGTGCATACTGACAAAGACTAGAGTTTGCTTGATTGGAGTTTGTGTGGGTGGTGACACAGCTAAAACACTTGGGGAGCATGAGGAGGGGCAGGAGGATGTTCCAGTTACACTGTCACATGTCTGTTGGTTCAAACATAAAGAATGGCAGTAAGAGTTTATCAGCAAAAGGTTTGTTCTTACAGCTCTTAATGCTTTGAGGGAGAGATCCAGTGAGGTTGAGTTTGTGAGGAGAAATATAATACAGAAGATATTGAGAGTGTACTTGTATGTCTCTCGTAAATTCAGCCATTGGTGCTAGATTATGTGCCAATGTGAGCACACTGGCAAAGAGCAAATTAAGAATATCTTCTTTGCTCTTTAATTTTCTTCTCTGCCCTACTACCAGTCCCTATATGAATCCCCCTTCATGATATTCCTAAAAGAGGATGCAAAAATATATGGAAAATTTTATTAGAATAATAAAGCATTTTATGCATTATATCCATGACCTAGTCAGTTTTGCCGTGTCTAACTGCTACTCTCAAATCTCATCCAGCCACACCTTACCGTTAACAGCATACAAATTTTTAGGAGACACATGAATTGACTCTGTTTCTCTGGCTCTAAATGTCCATTCATGTTAATTAACAGATCGTCTCCTCTTTGCTCAGAAGGTAGATTCTTTCTCCGTCATGTTTTCTAATTGTTCATAGAGAAAGCAGAAACTCGGCTATGTTCAAATTGTCACTGCATAATCTCTAGCTAAAATAGAGTCTCTACACTTTTTTTCCTAGTGTAAATGATACCCCTATTATCATCAAACCCTAGGTAAATTTGAATTTATCAGCTCCTATAAAGTCCCAGACAGAAGAATAGATGTTTAAATTTCATCTGGCAGGTTCCAGTTTGACCTCTGTCAAATTTAGCTCACTCACTCTCAAAGAAAGTTTTTTTTCCCCCATTTTTCTGATGATTCTTCTTTTTGTGCTATTTTTTTTCTATAAAACAATTCATGTTCTCTGTAGATAGTAACTCTGACTGACTTCTTGTCCTGTTTTGCAAGAGAAGAAGAATAAACCTCATGGATTTAGTTATCCTCAATTATATGTACTTTATCTGCAGTGCTTAATGTGCCTACTCTTCTGTGAATAAAGAGATTCACGAGGGGATTTTTTTTATGGATTTCTGACTTGAGAAAACCTTCTATGAAGTATTCATGAATATTTGTAAAAGTTGGGTTAATTGTGAATCTACTAAGAGAGAAGTAAGAGAACAAAATACTGGGTGTGAGAAGCTTAAGCTATATCTCTATTCTGTACAAATGTTCATTTTTACACTTAGAGAGAACCCCTGGGCCAGTTACCTATTTCTGTGCTCCCCTTTCCAGCCTACAGTGGACTATGTTCTATCATGGCCGCCTTTTCTTCCTCCAGAAAAGGAGACCCTGAAGAAAAGATGCTGAGAGTCCTGGTGGGCAAAAAGGTGACTGTGAGTTCAGCAGTAGGACTTGTGGCAAAGCCCAGTCTCCTGGGCTTCATCAGGTGGAGCATTGCCAGCATGTGGAAGGAGGCAATACTTCATCTCTCCTCAGAAGAAATCTCCCCCACCTTTATTTTTCCATATTAAGACTTCATTTGATTTATACTTTGAAAGATGAGTCTTTGACTCTTTAAGTAAAATCTTAAAATATGTCTTAAAAAACAATTCAACACATCAAGTAGAACATTTAATCAGTGTACACACACCTGGTAGGCAACATACATCAACAAAGCGATCTTGATCAATGGATGATCAACGGAACAATCATTAGTAGTAATAATTGGAGGGATCATGCTATTACCCTTAGTACCAGTATCACACCATTTCTCAGAGAAATTCTTCAGTTTTCCCCATATCATGGTTGTTTTCTTCTCCAGAAACTGCTGAATATTTTGAGACAGTACCTACTAAAAATGTTATGCCTGCTTTTGGGACATGAAAAAGAGTTCTTTTTCCACTTGTAAGAAGGAAAGTGACCTGTCAGCTTCATGCCAGTTGTTTTATCTTGTTCTGCTTCAGTATTTGCAAAGGTTTATGAAGTTCT
This sequence comes from Eudromia elegans, assembly GCA_003342815.1. NCBI lineage: Eukaryota > Metazoa > Chordata > Aves > Tinamiformes > Tinamidae > Eudromia > Eudromia elegans. The sequence goes on from PTEX01000026.1 coordinate 3,442,607, forward strand.
GTGGCTGCTGCTTTTGCTTTAAAGAAACAAAGCTAAGGAGGATGGACTTTGAGGAAAACATAGGACAATTTCAGTCTCAGCAAAGGCATTCCCCTTAAAGGAAGAGGATTCTTACAAATTGAATAACGACAGCACAAGGGAATTGTTCAAGACTCACTGTATGCTTGCAAACTGTCAGATAATCCATCATTTATATTTTTAGAAAAGCAGGATTAAGAAAGGATCAAAATTTGCTAACACCACATTAAGATGAGATCTTGGAATTAAACATTCTCTAAAAATGTCATAAAAGAGTTCAGAGACAGAATCGCTAATAGAAGGTAGAAAGTTGCTGGAAGATGACAAAAAACAAAAACAAAACCTGTCATCTCATAAATTCATTGTGCCCCTGTATCTTCAGAAGTACCTTCAAAGTTTCTGGTTTGGTCCTTTTCAAAGGGAAAAGGGATAATCAAAGAAAAAGCTAACAAGAATGGTTGAGGGAATTGTCTCTTACAGACAAAAAATGGAAATGAAAGTAAAAACATTGTAAAGATACATGGAATCATGAATGATATGGAAAATAAAATACGGAATGAGTATCTGCTGTATATCATAAAGGAAGAATTATGTTGTAGTGATAAAAAATATTACAGAACAAAAATAAAAAAACAGAAATTGTGTTTCAGAAAGACCTTTTATCTGTAGAAGTGTACTCAAAAATAATTAAATAAAATTAATTAATTAATTAATTAATTAAAAATATAAACATTATTAAACACAATGGAATATATGTTTGTTCTGAAAAATCTCAAAAAAGAGTATGCCAGAGGAAATGTGATTTTGTCTTTGCCCTTTTTTATGCTCTTTTTGTTGCTGGCCTCTCAGGGATGACTTAGAAAGATGATTTTTTTATCTGGCCAGCTATAACCACTTTGTATTTTTGTTATGGACAGCTGCCAGTATTGACAAAATGTGCTGTGCTTTTTATTTTAAGTTAGTCTGTCTTTGCATTTCTGATCTATACAAGGGATTTTATTAAGCTCTCATGAAGCTAGTACAGTAGTTTTCATATTTTTTGTAAAAGCCAAGGGGAAAACCCTCAGGCTTCTGTCTTTTGCTCTGTATCTATTCTTGCAAATGAAGAGGTTTGCGCTGTAACTGTGCTCAAGTATTCAGAAAAGAGCACTGTTATCCATTTTCCTATTTTGAGAAGCCATCTTCTAGCTAGAAAATGGAACTAAACTTTACAGATCTTGTCCCAGGGAAGATTTCACTGGATATATATTCCTAGTTCCTGTTAAGATGAGCAGGAAATGTCGTATGAAATGTTTTAGGTTGAAAAACAGGTACAAAGCATGGGAAAATAATCACTATTATTAACTAGATTCTGATGAAAATCAGGACACCAGATATCATGGCAAATGCAAGTGCTGTGTGTAGTGACATGCTGATATCCATACTTTGAGAGAATTTGAAAGAATTTGAGGCTTTGGAAAACCACAATGTATATGTACATAAGGCTTAACAAGACATATCCCTTAATTAACAATCCAGATTCTCTACTGCACTTCAATTATATCTTATAATAATGCCTTTTCTGCAAGAAATGTCTCTTCTGAAGTAACCTGGCAAGTTTTAGACATTTTGTGTAAGTTTTCAAGGATGACTGTCGGGAAACCCCACGCCTCGGTCCACCGCCGCTGGCGCGGCAGGAGAGGCTCCGCAGCCGCCGGATCTTTCTGGCAGCTGCCTCTGGTAACCGGCCCCGACAGTAGCCGGCTCCCCCGCTCAGCTCTTTCTCYRCGGGGGATCCGTGGGGCGCCACTCAGCGGCGAGATCAGCGAGCGGCAGCTCTCTTCTGGCCCAAGGCCTAGGTTGCAGCCAGGGGCCCGTCGCTCCTCGAACCCCGACCCCAGTCACACAGACGCACACCGAGGTTCCAGGAGCAACAAGCCGTTTATYGAGGGTAACATGGGACTTTTATACCCTAGGGGTGTACGTGCTAGGGAAATGATTGGCGGAGGGTTGGCCACCCCTCCGCCCATCATTGGTCGGTTTTCAATCCGGCTCCCGAGGCAGCCTCCGATTGGGGCGCTCAGGATCCTCCCGCYGATTGGCCCACYGGCCAAGGCGGGAGAATCCCAGCGCCCCATTGGCGGTGTCCAGGGTTGCCGGGCAACCCTAGCCAGGCAGGAGAGGGAACCGGCCCCCACCGCACCTGGGGTCACCCAGAGGACAAGGGGCCCAATCCCTCAACTATATACATTAGGGCAGGGGTCAAAACTGGGGCTGCGGCTCCACCTGCTCTTCCCTGAGCACCTTGCAGGGGGCTGGAGGACCGCGTCCTCCAACAGATGACCAAATACTCTAATCTGTTACTTGTAGTGAAATCATGACAAGTTCTGTATATGCGACTATTTCTTTAATTATTAATCACCTATTATAAGCAGTAGGTATTTGACAAGTCATGTAGGTGAATGAAAAATTGTAAAAGGGTATCCTGTCATACAAATATTTTCATTCAGAGTGAGCAAAATGAGGCTGCACACATATTCAGACAGGGAAGTACGCCAGTCAGTTTCTGGTTATTTATGAAATCTTGAAAATGAAAATCTAACATTGCACTGTAATGTAAACATCTATGTAGAAGTCCAGAGCTATCAACACTAAAACCTATGATAAAGCCTTGTCATACTTATGTTCAGAACAAGGATATTGGTATATCTGGTCATTTTGTGGTTGGCTCCATCTATAATTTTACCAGGATGAATAGGATTGTCATTGATATAGCACTGGTGCAATATCTCTCTTTGAGAATTCACGTTTTCTCATATGATGTTGCTCTTTATATTAGAAGGTGAAAGGCCAGCATATTATCCTCAGCCTATAAACCCACTAAATATGGGAGAAAGCTGGATTGCCACTTCACAGTTTTGTTTTTCAGATCTGTTGCCTATCTATCTGAAATCTGGATAGAATCTGGATTTCTATTTTATCCAGTTCATACCAATTTGAAAAATAAGTTATCTTGCAGCTGTAGTTGGTAATTGGGCACAAGACCTTGAGTCGTGCTTGTGCTCTGTCTCTGATTCTATTTCAGGCATCCTGATAACTTTCTTCAGTGAACACATGACATGTTTTATTTTTTGAAGAAAACAGTAACCTCTTATATTTGGTATCAGCAGTGTGACTTATTCAACTGTCAGCAAATCATCCACCTAAAGTGAAGATCCTTAGGAAAGGTCATGAAAGCGAGGAAAAAGTCCAGATTCACCTGCCCTCTTTCCCTTGCCAAGCTTCAATGAACCAGAAGTAACCTTCCATTAGAGTGTGTATACATTGCATGACTGTGCGTGGCAAAACTTTGTCCAGGGCAAGATTAATTTCCATTTCTAATGGGAAGTTGTAGTCTAGAAAAGTAAAGAGAGACCTAGTTGAAGAGATATTAAAGCTAATCATATCCCATTCCCCAATAGATCAATGGAACAGATGGTAACTTTGTACAGTTTGCATGCTGTGAGTGCCTGAAGCCATAGCAACATCCACCTCATGCTGGAAATCTATTTCTATCTCCACCTGCTATTTTATCTTTAAAAACTGTCATCCCAGGGTCCAGAACCCACTCCTTAGAAAACCTGGGGACCTATATAATGCACAGTATTAACTGTTTCTAAACCACTGCCATAATCACAGATAACTGTACTAAAATCATTGGACAAGAACTAAACCGCACATGCATGCACTCCTGTCATATCTGCATTGTGTAAAGACAAGAACTCTTACAAAATATTTGCAGAACATAGCAGATCTACAGTTAAGGAGACCATGATTCACTAATTATAGGTTAAATTAATTGTTTAATTGTCACAATTACTGTGATTTAACAATAGTAACTAACTGACAATAATTTCAGTCTCTCAAGCTGTTGATGTTCAAATCAAGAGTACTGAAAGGAAATGAAATTCAGCACTGGAGAAATTAGCATGTTCCCAAAATAAAACAGGTATTCTTATGATTGGTTCTATTTGATTTTAAATCAGATATCTTCAAAAATAAATGTGTGTTTTCTTTATTGAAACATCCTTGAAGGTAGCTCGTAGTGATCATTTGAAGGTCTACAGAGTTCATGATGTGTGTTCACTTATTTTGCTGAATTTGAGGGAATTTATGTGTGGTATGAGTTGTACAAAAGAGTAAAGACTGCAGCTTAAATTTTACTGAGAGCAGTCTCAGTGTCAAATAAAAGATATTTGGAGGTTATGAATTTCCACTGTATTTTCCACCATTCATATTAGAACAGACTTACCAGTGCAACTAAAAATTAATAATCTTTAGAAAGATGCTTTTTGTCAGTGTACATTGATACTAATTTATTTTGTGGTATGGAAGAATTGGCTTACTAAATCTTTATAACAATAATTTCTGAACATTTCAAAAGCAGAGCTTGCTAAATGTTCTTATTTACACAGTTTGTGCGTGAACTCCAAATGATAAAATTCAAGAAATCAAGGTAAGTTGGAAAAAGAAAAAAAAGAAACTTAAAAAGAACTTAACCTTTTAAACTCTTTCTAAGCTGAACCTTAATTCAGAAACAAAAGTTGAATGACAATATCGTAAACTCATTCTTATCTTAAATTGCATTTCAAATTGCATTTCAGCAAGACTCTGCTTTCTTCCTTGAACTGAAATTATTTGGACTGTATTGTGTTGCAAGCCTACATTATGTTTCTTTAAGTCTCCTCTTCTTCTTGAATCTATTTTCTGGTTTAATAATACCATTATGTAAACAGTAACTTTCACATGGAAAATGAAAGCCTGAAGACCATTTCTTTTAAAATATGTTAGTATATCACAATGGAATCTATCTGTAGGTCAAAGAAAAAGAGAAAGGGAAAAATCTGATTTTTTTTTTTCCTTTAAATGAACTACCCAAGTGACTGGATAAAAATGTTTTGAACTTTCCAGTTCCAATTTTAGTTCAAATCTCGTTTAATTTGCCCTACAAGATTTCTGAAGTAACTAGATCACTTTCTTCAGCATATTGCAGGATTTATTTTTCTTAAATCCCTCCATTTTGACAGCTCTAAGAAGCTTCTAGCAGATCGAGATATTGTGATTTTATTGTGGTGAAACGGTCAATATGTATATTCTTATTTAAAATATTGGGAAGATAATTTACATAAGAGTTTTTTTTAAAAAAAGTTTATAGTTTACACAACTTACAAAATAGAGCATAATCTTCCTTATATATTTTAAGTATCAAAAAAAGGATTTCTAATGATAAATTTACAACTAATGTCCTTCCTGGCAGGTGTCCATTTCTTTCTTGCTTTCTTGCTTTTACTCTTTCTTTCTTGCTTTCTCTCTTTTTCTTTCTCTCTGAAAGGAATAATTGTTTAGTCCTGACTCATCTCCAAAAGGTTGTATTTTTTCTTTTTTTTTATTCTTTATTTTTTACTTTTTTTTTTCATAGAATGATAAACATATGGATCTTCTTTATCTCTTTTCTAAGAGTTTCACTTTTGAGAAATATCTTGTCTATGGTCGCTAATGAAATTGGATGTCATTGATGTCATGTTATTATTTTTTCATATTGCTGTCATAGAATTCTTTATTTCTAACAAGTTGTATTCAAGTCTTTTCTGAGTCACAGACATACTGTTAAGTGTGTTTTTACACACATAGAACTTCTGCTGTAAATATGTAAGAAATTCAGATAAATGCATGCAAGGACTAGGAACAAAGGATCTAAAAGTCAAGGATTCTCTATTTCATATTAAGGCGGATTCTTGACTAGAGGTAAAACAGGAATAGTAAGATCTTATTCAATAACATTACTACTAAAAGCAACCAAAGTTTCACTAATATATGCCACTGTGATATCTTTACTATTAGCAAATATTATGTATGTAAAGAGATTTGTTAGTAGCTGTCACACTGTACTAAGTGTTTGTGTTTTCAGTGTTTAATTGTGGTTTTAGTCTATTATCATTTAAAAGCTACTTATTAAAGGAAATCTTTTTGGTCATCTTTTACTTTCAACAAAAAAAGGATAGTAATTCTTCTATTAATAACTATACTAATTAATTCCACTTGGTTCTGAAAACTAAATTACTTCCCCAGTTTATAGTTGTATTATTCTATGCTATAAGAATATGTCTACTATATATAAGAATCACAGAGAATAATATTTTGGTCAAACATTGTAATAATTTGTTAACCTCACACATCTGGGAAGTAAGGAAATAGGGAAGAGAAAAAAAGTATAATAACCATTATCAACCTGTTCAATAGCCCATGCTAATATGTATGTTTAGTAATGTCTGGTAGGTACAGTGAGCTGGAAGCTTATGTTTCTGCCAAAAAAAGGTAAAATGTAAGTTAGAAATACTTAAGTACAGTGGAAATTCAAAAGTATTAGTTATTTTTCTATAACTTTTTTTTTTATATAAGAAAGACAGACTCCTAAATCCACATTTTGTTAGTCTATTTGGAATTCAAATAGCATCTCTTTACTAGATAATAGAAAGTCAAAAACTAAAATAATGCTCAATTTTCTTACATACACATTGTATGTATGTATGTAGCTAGGCCAAAGCCGAAATGGAGGGCTGCATGTGATGTGATGTGGAGCTGAAATATCATAAAGACAGGAAATACTAGAATTCCTGCAAATTATTGATAACTTAGGTTTAAAATAACACTAGCTACAAAATATAATCATAAAAAGTAGCTCTTTGATCTTCCATATATAGTTTTCCATTATGCTGGCAAATATTCGATAATAAAAATATGTTTCTATGGAATTCAATTATATCAGTGTATCATAGATCCAGCTGTACAGACACACTTTGAAATGTTTTACTAAACATTTGTTTTTGAAATATATACCTTTTCCTAATCCTTTCCAGGTATAGTTACATAGAAATCTGTCAGTGACTGCAACAAATAGGTTCATAAAGAAAAATAATAACACAACAACAAAAACAACAAAAGGAATACTTGAACTAAACCCAGTATTTGGGCCCTAATCTCTACAGAGTTTAATCATATCAGCTTCACAGACTTTAAAGCATTTAAGCAATTAGGTCGCGCTTTCGCTTACTGTAACATAAAAGCCATGTATTATTCATGTATTTTTCAGAAATGCTTTAACCTTGGAAATGAGATGCCATTCTGTAATTTCGTAGTTGAAAAAAAAGAAAAGAAACGAAGAGATGTCATTCACTTAGTAAGATTTTGAGGTTTAACATTTTTGACTAAAGCTAGATTAATATTGGGTAAACTACAAGCCTTCTAGATAATTCTCTATACTTCTCTCCGGAAAATTATTAAAATAGGTAGTATAGACCAAATTCTGTACTGACTTCTCTAGAGAGTAGATTTAATAAGGATATGTTTCACAGTGTTCTACAGTAGATCCAAAGATAGTATTTTTGTACATGAGGTGATTACTGTTCACTATGGATTTAAATACTGACTCTTTACATTCCTATAACTGCAATTTCAAAATTGCCTTTTATATTGAGTATTACAGTGGTTGCACACAAATGTTTATAATGTCTTGAATATTACCTTTTTCTGTGTCTCTGGCAATTGAATTTTACATTAGATCACTTTCTGTAAACAGGAAAAATACTTAATTCATAGTTATTTAAATATTTTCTCAGTTAATGAGTCTAAAGTTTTAGTTAGGAATATTTTTTATCTGTAAATTATGAAGGATGTGTATGCTGGTTTGAAGTGATGATTTTATGTGAATGATTCTAATTTTCAGAATGGAGATGTGAAAAACATCAAATTGGGCATAACACTGAAATTACAGCTGGATGATGGTGACAGATTATGAGCTAGCAGCATCAATAGCATGAATCATATTAGCCAATTAAACTGAATTATGTATATACTGATTTTCTAACGAGGGCTGCAGTCCAGAAGGAACTGAACTGTGACCTTATTAGACACAGACACCAAAAATGGCATTTCAATCCTGAAGCAGCAGCTCAATTGGAAATTCTAAGTACACTTATTAAGAGCTTTAATCATAAGCAAATTATTTATGATTAATCCCCAACCTAATGCAAGCATGAGCTTATCACTTAGCAAATAGGCTCTAATTTCATCCCTGAAGTGATTCATAAAAACGTGGTCAGGTTGGATGTGCTTTAAATCATATAAAAGCTTTCAATCTTCTGGAAGAGAAACCTATTTAAAAACAAGAACAGCTGTTATTATTGTTGTTATTATTATCACTATTATTATTATTATTTAAGGAATAATATATCCAAGTAACAATTAGATAGTGTACATAACCTTGACCATTCAAAACTCTTGACTGTTATTATTATTCTCCATTATTATATTGAAGAATAAATGTATCCTAATCCATACAATGTAAAAAATGGGGGGAGGGTGTAAGACTGAGAAACAAAGATGTGTTACTGTAAAAAGTGGTTTGGAATGTGTTTCATTTTACTGGAATTACTTAATTTTCGGTGGATGGATTTTCCCTATATATAAGATGCCAACTGGACCTGAAGCTAGGTCCAATATTTAAATGTATGATTAAGAAAGTAGCAACAAATTATTTCCTCTTACATTTCCAAGACATAAGATGAGCAAAGTGTAATTACTTCCTGTCAAATATATCTATTTGATGAAAGAATAGAAGTTTAGACATGATTATACACTGAAATACTGCTTTCACTGCAAGATGCTGCAGAAGTAGTAGCAAAAGGGTGAGCTGGTCCTGTAAGGATACCAAATCCTTGTGTAGGAAAGGCAGAAAAAAATTAAGTCCTGACTATTGTCTTTCAGTCTGATCAGGATTTTGAGGAGGCTATTTACAAATGGACATGATACAGCAGTACAATCTTGAGCCTTATTGATAATATCTATTCTAATCTCTCATGGATCATAACCAAGCTCTTTTATAGATTGCCATCTGACTGGCAAGGATGTGTTAAGCCACAAATATTAAACTTCAGAAGTAGTCATACCTTACCCGGTCTTGCAACGCTAACAGATTTTTAGTCTCACAAACAAAAATGTAGTGTTTCATGCCTGATATAAGTGAACTAAAATTTTAAAAATCTATGCTAACTGACAAAAAAAAGAAAAATAAAAACAACAAAAGAAACCCTAAACCTAGTAACATTCTCAAATCAGAATTTCAGATTTTAACTTATTTACCTTATGTTAGAATTAAGATGCTTTAAAAAAAAGTAAAACCCTGCAGGAGGTGAAGACTGAATATGATGGTTTTTTTCTTACTAACTACTTTGAACAGAAGCTTTTTGAATGTTTGTTTTTTCAAAGGAAGTAGAATTGTTCCTGGACTGGATTTTTCCAATGGGTTCAGCATCCAGCAGCCTGAATAAATGGATAGTTTCATAGGTGAAAATTGTTCTCAGTGGGAGCTCCTAGATGTTTATCTTTTTTGAGAATTTTAGCTTTTGTAGAAGAGCTGGACACATGGAGATCTGGATCTATGAATTCTTTTTTTTTCTCTCTCTCTATTTTTTTTACTTTGCAAGATTTTTTTCCCAGCAAGACAAGTGTAAGCATAAACAAGATCAGCAAATGCCAGCGAGATATGCTTTGAAGAAACTACTCTTGGTCTTCAGGGGGCCTTAACAGAGGCTTATGCCTCTGATCGATTTACTGATTAAGAGCTGGCCTTAGAGCAATATTTCCTTAGGCACCCTACATTTGGATTCAACAGTTCTTCTCACCTGCTGACATATTTGAGTCATTTCCAGCTAGAAAGATGTGTACAAACTGTAGCTTAATACTTCTTCAAATTATTTTCAGCAGCTTATTAACAGACGATGCTGTAACCTTTCAAGGTATAAGTTAACAGAGAACTAGATGTACATGAAAACCTCCTTTGGACATAAAACTGACAAAGCATGATATAAGTCAAATTGTATCCAATATGAGGTGTCTTACTCACATGGTTATCAATGAGCATCCTGCCTGATATTATGTAAACTAATAAAAGATACCTGTTCAACTTTTATTCTTACAAAGTTTAGGAAGCATAAGAGTAAAATAAATAAATAAATAAATAATGAACCTTATGCCTCTCTGTAGCAGATTTGATAAAATGATTCCTTCCATTACTAAGCTGAGGGTATTGTGGGAAATGTTTAGAGCTTAATAAGGTAGGGTGCTTAGTATAACTTAGACTTAGCATAAGTAGATGATATAGTATAGCATAGGGCATGGCGCTCGGAAGATGTCGCGATGTCACGGAAAGACAGGAAGGAGGCATGTAGCCTAGGAATGATTGAAGACGACATATAAGGCAATAAGCAAAAGAACTGTAGTAATGGTTTTAGAAGAATATGGATCTATGGCCTATCAAAACTCACTCTTCTCTTAGCATAACTGCAGGCTTTCTTGACATAACTACAGGCTGTGATGATTCCGCTGCGCTACAAGGACTCTGAGAATTAAGAGATAAAGACGCTGGGAACGGAGCAGCCAGGAACTGGGAGTGCTGAGGCTGCAAGGACACTCAGAGCAGAGAAGTAAAGAAATAGCACTGTGGAGCGAGCGGAGGAGTGGGAACCAACTTCAAACGTGGGACTGAGTGAGCTCAACAAGATAAGAGCCAGACCAGCTGTAGCTTAATTATAAGGATGCGTGCCTTTAGCCAATCATTATGTTAGTGTGCACATGAACACTAGTATGTAACCAATCTCAAGTCAGACGCAAGCTTCCACATTCAGCCCGAGTATATATGCAAGCTGAGTTAAGCAATAAACACCATTTGCTGCATCCTCATATTGGTGTCTGTGCTCAATGGCCCTGAGGCGGGGGTAACCTCAGCCCAGTCCGGCAACCAAATGAGGCTTGCCGATGAAAGTCGGCAACAGGGTATGAGGGTATTCTGAAAATCATTCTCTCATTTATCTCTCATTCTGTGATTTATAGCGACTTGGGACAACACAGATGCCCACTGATGCCTGCTGATACTTTAACTGATACTTTAACTGATAACTTTAATACCAGAAAAGAGTTAATCTTGTTTACTTCTGTCTGGAATGCAAGAATTCATATAGAAATTGTATCTAGACATATCTGACAGTATTCTCTTTCCACATTTTACCAAAGATTCAGTCTTCTGCAATTCTCTTGAATGGATTGTGAAAATAGATTTCTTCTAAAAATAAATGGAGTACCTTGCTGTAGGCACAGTACAAACAGAAAATATCTAAGGAAAAATGGCAATGAAAAGAGAGTTCATAATAAAAGATAGCTCTGATGAATTTAATTTAGCTGCTTCTCCTTGCATTAAGCAAGTTGAAGCTGATAACTGTACTACAGCTGAACAATTTACAAGCACTATTGCTGCTACATCAACCTAATGAAGTAATAGCTGTGGACTAAGTTTGTTTTCTTCACATTTGTCAGTATGAATCTGTATAAATTTTCCCCAAAATCACTGGTAGTGCATTGGTGTAAATAAAGAGAGTAATATTCTTCAGTTACCTGGAGATCTATTGTGTTGCTGGGTGATCTGGATATATTTAATTCCCTGTGAACTTTGTAAACCTACAGACTCGCCTGTTCCCTGATACGTTGCCATCAAAATAGTTCTTATTTTGGTCCCTCAGCTGGGGAGACACTTCTGAACTTGGTGCATCTTGCATGGAGCAGAACTGAGAACACCATTAAGACACTGGCACCAGTGGTGGCAGCACCAGGTCTCTGCTGGCACAAGACATTTCCTGTAGTTTTCCTGTGGTGCCAGGCCAGGGAGATGCTGTCATCTCCATCCTCAGAGAGTACCTAGTCGACACGTGGAGAAACTTTGAGCCGCCTGGACTGCCCTCACAGCTGAGTCTGCTTAGGGCAGGACCTCCTCAGGTTCATGCCAACCCAAAGTGTCCTGTGGGACTGTGATAGTCTTAGACTCAACTAAACACTTCCTGGCAAATACAGGAAATCATTACCCCCTCACTAACTTCATTTCTTTCTTACCAATTTAAGTTCTTCTGATGAGTGTCTCTGGTGCTTGCCTGCTTCTGAGAACAGCACACCTGTGCGTGCTGGAAGGACTAGCAGTGGGGGCCAGTATCTTCTGGTTCAGTTACTGTGAGTGAATATTGTCAATATGTTATGGATATACAGCCTTGCAAAATAAAAGTGTGGCACAAGGAAAGCTATTTTTGATTTCATACTGTGTGCTGGAAGCAGATAAATCAGAATACTGTATGCAATTTTGTTTACATTAAAGATATTTCATCAACCTGGAAAATGTTGCATTTTATCACAACATTCCACGGATTTAATCACAATGACATACTTTTCTTAAAATTATTTGGTGTAGTGCAGAACAGTAACTCCTTGCTTCATGAATCTGTGTATTAGTTACTATATTTTCCTAAATTTTAAACTGCAGCCAAAATTGCTAGGCAGGTCCAAACTGAAAACACCTGCTGATGATTGTGCTGAACGTAACAGATGTGTCCATATCTTAATAGTTTAATTGATTTAATAAAATTGCAGCAGGTGTATTGAAGGTACTATATCAAAAGGGTTTAATGAGGCACATGAAAGTGTCCTGCATCCTGTAGATTCATTTCTGTCATCTGTGAAGAGTTAACCAGGGATCTGTTGCCAGTGTTTCATCTGATCAAGACAGCTATTGAGATAGCTGGCTCAGTTAGTCACGTGTCTCAGCTGTTTGATTCAGGCTATGCAATAAAAACATTTGGTTGTGAATATTTTATTTTCCTGGGATGGCCAGCTTCTAAATGCCTAGGAGAAGCCAGACAAAACATTTGTGTTGAACATTTGGCTTTGTCTTAAAGCTCAGCTTGCACATTTAACAGGTAATAGAAAACACTGTGAGTGAATTTTTATTGTTATCCATAATGTTTTCTATTATTCTTTATCATTACCTGACTTTGTAGCTTTTCCTAGCAACACATTCATTCTGTGTTTCTCTAGTCTGTTATTATTATTATTTAATTACCTATGGTCAATATCAAGTTTGTTTATTTTCTTCCTGCTAATTTTGAATAGGTCTTTACATGATTCTTCTGAAAGCTTCACTTTCACTATATTCACTCCTCAGGAAAACTTGTGGTTCATGACACTCCTATCTGCTGTTTATAATATTGAAATATTTAGTCTACATACTCCTGTTCAATAGAAAACTCCTTACACATGCTTTTATGTTAGCCTGCACAACAAGGCTAAAATGGTACATCTTAGAAAGAGTCTTATAAAAGATGAGTGTTGGCTCAGCCCCATTAACTTAACGTAATTTTCCATTAAATCTCTCATTAATTTTCATGGGAACACTATTAGGCTGACATTAAGTGCATTTGAAAGTCCATCCACAATGTCTATGCTTCACTTCATTGGTGAATAAATCCAAGTGGTAGCCATTTTTTGTAGGTTTTTTTGTTTTTTGGTTTTTTTTTATATAAAAGGCTACTCTTTATTCACAGCTACTCATATGAGAAATCTCTGCGACAGATCCTTAGCTCCTCACTGCATTTTGGTGTTTATAATGATGAAGAACACATGCATTTGTGAATTTTGGTCTCTTTTTCATTGAGTACATTTTGATCTTCAGCCTTAAAAAAGCATTTTGAAGTTGTTTATAAATGAAAATATAAATATCAATAACTGGGTTTTTTTTCATCTATTATTTCAATTATAGGTTTTAAGTTTACACAGAAATTATTTAAGTTTAAACTCTGCCTACTAACATGGCTCAAACTCATAAGAAAGAGAGAAGTCTGACTAGGTGTCATTTGGAATGCATTGAAAAAAATTAAACAGATAATGAAAATCAAGTGGGGTAAGTTTGGATATTTCTAAAAGGTGGGCTTTTATATGCTTTTGGTATTGCTACTTTTCATTGAAAAATAATGCCTTAGTATTTCTATCATATCATATGTTAAGAAAATTGCAAATGAGACTTTGGTATGAATGACTGACTATAAAGAAACTGGCCTCATATTTACATATGGATGGATACTTAAGTATGTGGCAATGAAAAGTGTTTTATTATTTCCTCTAACTTACGATTTTTTTTTCCATCTTTTTTCTGTGTACTCTGTATAATTAACAAGTGAGAATCTGCCCACGCTACACCAACAGAGAACAAAATAACACAGCGTTAAAAAATTTCAACACCTGACTTTCCTACTAATAAAGAAGTCCAAAAGATAGAATTTTGCAATGTATTCTCAAACTCCAGTCAATTAATTTGCATAATTTAAATTAACAAGTCTTAAAAAAAGAATGTTCTTCCACAGCTGACGTTAAGTGTCAACCTTGTAGCATAATACAAAAAAGAGACTTGGGTCATTAACTTCAAGGTACTTCATACCCCGGAACTATGCTGTCACTAATAAATGACACTTACTAAGCCTTAAGCTTTATTAAAATTATTATTATTATATTATTATTTTTCCCTGCTCAAGGAGTGACTTTCAGCACATAGATACCTACCTAACTCACTATAAAATGTTCTGAGTGTGCTACACTAGTCTCTAGTTTTCTCCTTTTTTTCCTGTTGAAGCGGCACATTAGTGAAGCAGGATGACTCAGTTTACATAGGCCTTTGAAGGCTGTTTCAGTGCATTTATACTATACATTTTGCTAGGATTCAAGGTTAGGTGCGGTGCATGATTTTCATTCACAGTGAATGCAAATGTTCGAGTGATTATAGAGGGGCAGCTACTGCAACAGCTCCCATCAGCGAGTGCTTCTGGGAATGCTTGCGCATGAGTTTGGAAGCCCGCTCCTGAGATACTTGATGTAGTAATGAATTAAAACAACTCCTTCGGCAGAAGGAAGAGCAAAGGCTAGAGGACAGTGTGTAGATATGCAAAGCTTACCTCTAATGTGCTGGTGGTCCCCAGCACGGTACCAAACACTAAAAAAACCCCTGAGACACACTTGTGGGATGTAGTATTGCAGTCGTAGTGCAGGACCCTTTCGTTTCTGCAGCCTTCACATCTTTGAAGATTATTACAAAATAGGACCTCTAAGACAAAATGGCAAAGCAAAAAAAAGCCAAGCAAAAGGAACAGATTTTTGCATGGATGATCAATGTTTTTTCAATGCTGTTTGATATTATGATAATTCTAAAACTTTTATATTTGTATGTGCAATTATTAAAGACAAGGTACTTGCCCTTCACGGGAGAATGAAAAGATGCATCTTGACAGTATTTACTGCAAGGATAAAATGTTCCAGCTTGTCAGCATTTACTGCAGACGTTTCCAAATGTTCTGACCTCCTGCTTCGTTTTCTTAATGTGAGGCGAACTGACAGTTCATTTTTTCCCCAAAAAAAGTCTACAGGGATCATTAAACAATCACCAATACAGAGGAAAGTGCATCCTGTGACGCTGCAGCAGGTCCCCTAGTAGCAAGGGTAGTGTCTGCAGCCTGGAGCAGGGGAAGCCCGTGCTGAACATATGGTGTGTGATGTGCTGGATTGCTGCAGGCTGCACAAAAGCTGTGAACCTTGCCAAAAGCTCGCCTCCGCTGACTGCCCTTGTCACACTCTGCCTTGGCCCGCTGCCCTTCCCATCTTCCAAGCGAGGGTGGCATGAGCCCCCCACTGAGGAGCAACTTCTCTGGGGCTCAGAGCACTTCTTGAGGGCGAGCATTCTGGCAGGAGATGAAGGCTGTAGCAGTGGCTGAAGGGAAATCAGCTAAAAAATAAATACATAAATAAACCAACAAATAACCCTCCCAAAGTAACAACACAAACTAACAAACAAACCCACCTAATCCTAGACTTCACAAGAAAACCTTACAGAAAGGTGAAAAAACCCCACCCCATATCTACCTATAACTATGACTAAATCCCCTATTTACAGTGCCAAATACCACATACACCTCCATTAACCAAATCTGGCATGCAGGGTTTACCTATCATCTGTTGATGGTCTTGCATTTATCATACAAATCTTCCATCGCTGCTCCGCTATGCTGCAGAAAAGCAGAAGCTTTTATAAAGTTTCTCGATTTCGGTGCCATTCCAGGTTGTGTCTCCTTATTTAACAGAAGGTTCGATCTCTACGTGCTTGAATAAGCCCAAGAGATGCCAAAGTATGAACTTATCCTATAGATTTTTGGTAAAATCTATAAGCACTTGATTCTAATCTTCTGCTTTTTTTCCTTTTTTTTTTTTTTTTTTTTTTTTTTTAGTGGTGCATCTGACAATACTTTTCCATCACCTCTCTCAAACAAACAAACAAACAAAAAGCAGAGAAAAAGCTCTACTAGGAAATTTATGTGAATTTTGAATTTTGCTTTCTCCTGCTCTCTAAGAATAATGATTTGCTACATAATGAAACAATTGTACACAGTGTTTGGAAGAAAACTAAAAATTTATCTGATCTCATATTTGTTGCAAAGCACAAAGATATTGTATTATACATATATTTTTCCTCATTTGAAAACTTGAGAACTGTCAGTGGTGATTTTTCTACACTATTTGATTTTTGTTACAAGGTGGCAGTTTAATTTTTCTTTGTTTGTTTATTTATGTCCAGCTTTCTTTAGAGTAATAGTAATCCTTTCAGTTAAACCTATTAAATCTATTCCTTGTGCTTGGTTGACACACCAAATACAAAAATAAATAAAGAGAGGATAAGAAAAAGAAAGAAACATTTAGAAAGGAAAAAGAAAGCACATGTAAGAATGATAAAGTTTATTGTCCCAAAGAATTAGTTTAAGCTGCTGTACAAAAATGTAAATGAGTGTGTCTGAAGAAAAATCTTCCATCAGAACTTGTCGTGAAAACATTTCCTGTTCTCTGTGTTGGAATTCCCTCATGTTCAACTCCCCTGGAAGTTGTGGTAGCACATCTCTGACCGAATCCAAGCAGAGTGTTAACTACTTTAAGTCTCCCTTGCAACAAAGTCAATGTGCAGTTACACAGCCAGCAGTTCTGAGTGGTACTCAACGTTGTCTCCTGTTTTCTTCTGAGTGCTTGAGCTGCCAGATTCAGGCATTGGAAACACAGAGAGTATCAAAGGCATTACAAACATGCTTGTGGGTGGACTGGTAGAGGGATGGCTCCAGGAAGACCCAGAATATAAGAATCAAGGTCTCCATGCTTTTTGGTTCACTAGTAGGACCTTTCCATGCTGCTGAGCATCAAAGGCCTCGTAAGCTACCTGAAAGTGCAACACAGCAAGACCAAGTGTCTGGCCCTTTCTCTGCTCATGCTGTGACACAGAGGCATATGGAAGAGCAGGTACGGAGAAGAAAAGCATTACTTGCAGACATAAGTCCTCAGAGGGATCTGCAGTGTGAATTATTTGGTAATGCTATGAGGGGAAAGGGTTGAGGCTAGGGTGTACAAAACCCAATCTCAAGTAAAAAATTGCCCTTTTAGTTTGCCCTGTGCCTGCAGCCTGGTCATGTAAAATACTACTGAGCGTGCAATAGGTGAATCACTTCACCATAATGACAGCTCCTTGCAGACAGAAACAAGAATAATCAATATTCCTGACCCATCTTTTCAAAAATACTGGAAAAAAATGGTATTACTAATAAATAGTAAAAATAAACAGTATTTTTGGGATGGATGGCAGGAAAATATGAAGGCTGATCAAGTACAAGTTAATAAACAGACATTCAAAATGAAATAATGCACTCAGGAGTCTCTTCCACATTGAAATTGAACGCACCATAGCTGGAGTCATGGATATGTCTGTCTTTGATTTCTCTGACACGCTAGTGAAATGGAGCAAACAGCTAGTAATCAGCACATCTGCTCTTTTCAGAATGGATGCTCATCTCTGTTAAGCCTTCTAATTCAAGGTGGCCTTAAAAACAATTTCAAGGGCAAGTAAAGGTTCTTGCTGCGTAAGTGCAGGATTTATGTCTGGCTTGATTGTGTCTTCAGTACAGAGCAACATCTCGGTTTGGAAAATGTCTGCCCTTGATGAATCCTATATGTCAAAAATGCACTAAGCACTAAGGATAAGCAGAAGGATAAAAGTTACAGTATTCCTGGCTGGGCACTCAGTGAAGATGTATCAACATGGTTAAAAGACAGCTTTGTGTCTTCACTGTGTGGATGGATAGGAAATTGACCCAGCTCAGGATCTGGGCTGCGGCCTGAACACGGCTATCCAAAATTATATTTTATTTTCCTTCAGCCGTGACAGGAGAATGCAACACTTTCTAGGCCTTGGTGAGTCAAAACAACAGCTGCCTGTGTAGCCTTCCTGAATTTCTTTTGGTGGCCCAGACATCTTGCTTACTTTTTCCCAAATCGTGCTTCTCTTTTTCCACTTACTTGGACAGCCAAAATTCACCACATTATTGAAGAATAGCTTCATTTCAGGCATATTCAGTGTTTGTAAGTGAGTCTTTTTAGTTCACATTATGTCACCAACAGTAGGAACACCAAATTTTTTTCTTCTTTTTTGCCTCTCTGTGAAACAAACTGTGTTGGGTTTTATGAAAGGGGAAAAAAAAAAAAGGCACAAGAGAACTTTTTATCACTGGAGGATAGAAGTCAGCTTAGTCTGATAAAAATTGATTTTCTTACCTGAATTGCTCCCCAATGAGAATATCTTTGTAGCTTATCTTTGGTATTACTGGTGGCTTTAATAAAGTGAGAAATGTCCTGCTTGGTGGCAGCCCATGCTGAAACCATCATTTTAAAAGTAAAGAAATGAAGGGAAAATATTGGCTTATGTGGCACCCCTCTCATTAATTACCATAAAGTGTCTGAGGTGATTTCTTGTTTTGTTCTGTGCATATATGTGCTTATTCAATAAGGAACCTATTCTTTTCTTAGATAAGTTAATGACCATTTTAATAAACCAGATATATTTCCTTCCATCATTGGATTTATTTATTTATTTTTATTTTTGTTTATGTAGAACCATTATCTTAGTTAGCCTCTAAGAAAGCTAAACTGAGATGAAAAATAACATACATTTATTCTGGAATGAAAACACCATGAAACAGTGACAAGAGGATATCAGAACTAAAAATATAGAGTAGAGGAGGAAGTTTGAAGAGTGAGAAGAACAAAAAATGAGGCAAGCCAATACCATGAATAGAGCAGTACAGAACAGATAAAAGTAGAAGGAACAGGAAAGAAAAACAGGGCAAAAAAGATACACAAATTATTTTGCTATATACACCTACCTGCCTAAATGTGGATATCCTCTTTCACTCCAATCATTCTTATTCTTGCACGTATGCTACCTACTGGCCTATTATATAGCATTTATCAAGTATGTTACTGACCAATTTCAGCACAAATGGAATGCAGTCTTGTCAAATTCATTAGGAACAAAAAATGTCAGATTTCTAGTCCATAAAAATTATCACGAATCCATTCACCTATCTCTGAAAATCTTGTGCCCTAGTTTAATGAAGCAGGTTTGAAAAAAAAAAAAATTATCCTTTCTAAGGGTAGTCTTGTTTCTCAGATTAAACTAAACAGAAATATGATACCTCCTATATAACAAATTGCAAATTTATTATGCAAATTTAAAACTAAACTTCAGACATCTCCAGATGTCCAGCAATAGAAAAAAAAAGGAAAAGAAAAAAGAAAAAAAAACCCTTATCTGTATTGGCAAAAACATTGGTTTTGGTACAGCAGTGGGAAAGCATATAAGTATTTGTCCAAATATTCTCTAGATGTCAAAAAGTAGTAAAACATTTTTTTATATGCAATTGTCTGATTTGTCAGGAAATATACCACAATTTTCATATATCTTTACAAATCCAAAGTCTTTGTTTTCCATTTATTTTGACTTTACTTTGACTTTGATTTTTTCAAATATAATTTATCAGATTGACTGAGTCGCAGGTCTCTTCACAACTTATTTTCAATATATCTGGCACTTGGTAGCTCTTGAGAACTAGTAAGATTACTTTAACTTCTGGAATAAGTATTCAAAAACAACTGAGGGAGAGCTAAGGGAAGTTTATTGACTACTTCAGATGTTTTGAAAAAAATAGGTAATAAACAAACAAACAAATTATCGCTATAACTCTCCATCTGGAGAACGAGAGAATAGAAGTGTTCCATGGAGAATAGAAATGTATGTGGTCCTAATAAAAGATCTCTTTCTTTTCAAGGAACAAAAAATACAATTTCCAGCCAATATCTCTTACTATTAAGCAAACATAAATAATTCATTTCTGCTTTTTTCCTGAATGGGATAGATAGTTTGGTATTATTGTATTTCTGGTATAGAAAGAGCTTTATAAGAATGAGATGTGAACATATAAAACAAATCTTAATATTGTGGAACCTAGAAAGGCTCTTCAGTTACTACTCAAGGCATGATTCATGTCTCTTCTTTAAAATTAAAGTTTCACCCTATAAAGTATTTCTGGGGAAGATGCATTGGGAGGAAAGCAACAGTCACAGAATCACAGAATTACAGAATGGTTGAGTTTGGAAAGGACCTCCAGAGATCATCTAGTCCAACCCCACTGCTCCAGCAGGGACCCCTAGAGCACGGGGCACAGGGTGGCATCCAGGTGGGTTTGGAAGATCTCCAGAGAAAGAGACACCACAACCTCTCTTGGCAGCCTGTTCCAAGGCTCTGTCACCCTCAAAGGAAAGAAGTTCTTCCTCACATGGAGAAGGAACTTCTGTTTCAACTTATGCCCATTACGCCTTGTGCTGCCCCTGGCTACCACTGAGAGGAGTTTGGCCTTCTCCTCTCTACTTTCACCCCTCAGGTACTTATTGATTAGATCTCCTCTCACTCTTCTCCAGGCTAAACAGGCCCAGCATTCTTAGTCTTTTCTCTTGGATGCTCCAGTTCCTTAATCAGCTTTGTCACTCTAAGCTGGACCCTCCCTTGGAGCTCCACACCCCTCCTGCACTGGGGAGCCCAGAACTGCACCCAATACTCCAGGTGCGGCCTCACCAAGGCTGAGTAGAGGGGCAGGATCACCTCCCTTGCCCTGCTGGCAATGCTCCTCCCGATGCCGACCAGGATCTCATTGGTCTTCTTGGCCACGAGGGCACATTGCTGTCTCATGTGTAACTTGTCAACCAGAACTCCCTCTCCAGAACAGTCCCTCTCCGTGGAGCTGCTTTCCAGCAGGTCAGTACCTAATCTGTTCTGGTACCTGTGGTTATTCCTGCCTAGATGCAGGACCCTGCACTTGTCCTTGTTGTACCTCATGAGGTCACAAAAATAACTTTGAATATTAATAGTAATCAGGAAGAATAAGTACATTTGTGCATATAATCTCTTATTGAGTTTTTTTTCTTTTTTCTCTAAAGTAAATTTGTTGTAAGGAAGCAGTGCTTCCATAAAACTATGTGGGAGACAGGCTAGATTCTCTCTTGATACTGTTCTTTTTCACTTGTGCTCACAAGTGTCCAAGAAAAGGTGTGATATACACCATATAAGCTACATGAATAAACAGAACCAAGAGCAAAATGGAAACCTCAAGTGAACAGTGAAGTGTACGAGTGTCCTGGTGGACAAGGTAACCATAAGGCAGCAATACGTCCTTCTGTCTAAGAAGGCGGAGTGTTGCCAGCTGTTTGAGGGAGGGGATCCTGCCCCTTTACCCAGGCTGGTGAAGATACAGCTGGAGTCCTCAGTGCAGCGCTGGTCCCCCTGGTACTAGAGAGTCAGTGAGCTCCTGGGGAGAGTCTGGCATAGGGCCACTGAAAGGGTGAAAGCACTGGAGCATTTCTCATAGGAGGAAAGACTGAGAGAGCTGGGCCTCTTTGGCCTGGAGAAGACTGAGGAGGAATCTTATCAGGATTTATAAGTATCGTAAAGGAGGATGTGAAGAGGATGGAAACAACTTCTACTTGGTGGTTCCTCACAATATAAGAGGTAACAGGCACAAACACACAGGTAACAGGCACAGGACACCCTGCTTGAACATGGGCATGTTCAAAATCTGACTGGACACAGTTCTCCAGAGCCTACTGTGGCTGAGCTTGCTTGAGCCAGGGTACTGGGCTTCGTGACCTTCAGAGATGCCTGCCAGCCTCTGAGATTCGGTGATTCTATTTTTTCTGAAACATCCAGTGTCTGCTTGTTTTAGTTAACTTTATTTACAGTGCTCTACTGCCTTTTAATTCTGTTTATTTCACTGTTCTGTGTTCAGAAGAAATTAAAGAAATTGTAATCTAGAACAAATACAGTTTTTATATTAAAACATATTTTCTGCAAGGTTTAAGAAAGCTTGAATTAAGTCTTACTAATCTTTAGATCAGCAAGCAGTCTTAACTTTGCCATTTTGCTCATAGTATATTCTTACTGCTGAAATTAGATAAACATAGAAAATGTTAAGGTTTAAAAAAATATGGTACTCTTCATGGAACCCAAAATACTAATATTTACCCCATTACAACACTATGTTCCTTACAATGAATGACATGACATATGGCACCATCCTGTCCTGGGGATTAGCTGGCAGAGCTAGCCTTATATTTGCTTGATGAATATCAAAAAAGCATTTCATATTGGTAGAATACAATTCCAGTTCTACCTAGGAAAACATAGGGAAAAAAAAAGGACATAATTTAAAATGTCTGAAATCACATTGACTCAAACACATGTTTACCTGAGAGATCAGAGCAGTTTAAAGTCTCTCATGTAATAATATCTACATTATTGCCTATGGAACATTTTAATAAAACATAAAAGGAAATTAAATAGAATCATCTCCCATAATAGCTTCCTATCATATGGTAACATACCTGGCTGTTTACCACTGTCTAATCAGTTACTGAACCATGAACCACACTTTTATGGTGTTTCCCTGCTGGGTCTATTGCTCACTTAGGACTGTAAATATGCATTAATCATGTTATGTTTTTTATCTCTCTCAGACATTCCAGCTCCCTTTTCCTCTGACAGGCTGTTTTGCACAGCACCACAGTGGTATCAGATTAAGCCTCTATAGAACAAACACCTCTTCTCTCTTTCAGCATCTCTTAATCGTCAGACATAAGCCATTTTGTACAAGTTCTTGTTCCCTTTTGCAGTGTTTTTCTATATACCATACAAATCTACTAGCTACCTAAACTGCTTCGTAGAAGACATTAAACTTTTGTAGAGTGAGAATAATTCTCTACTTCAGGGGTACTACTCTGTCTTCGCATGAAAAGTTTGTTGCATTGGGAATGACTTTGTCTAAGACTTCTAGATTTCTGGCTGAGTAGAATAAAGAGAAAACAACTTCTAACCAAAATACTAGCTTCCACAAGATCCATCCATATGTTTCCACAGCAACAGACTTGTTTTTCTCCTGGACAGGTTTGTTTCACTGGACAGATGCTGCTGAATTTGAGAGGGGAAAGAATCAATTATATTTAGCTTTAAAAAAACATACCAACAAAAAGCTTTAATTTTTTATTAAATTTTAGCACTTTTGAAAAAATATGCTGGGAATTTTTGGTCTAGTCAAACTTCACTATTCTGTGATTAAAAGATATGTTATTATGTTACGAAAAACATGGTCTTTGTTATTGTTTCCAGTGCCATGTGTATCGTACACGCATTTCTGTGCCTCAGTTCCACATCAGTGACATATTTATTTCTTTCCAAAATAACTGCAAATTCCTCAAGAACAAGAATTACCAAAGTAGATGTTTTTGTCCTCAGAAAGGGTGAATTTAGAGTAGATTTTTAGCTAGGGAGTTAATAATGACGGAAGTTTTGGCATCATTTTGAACCGTGATAGCTACAACCTCATATTTTATCTTTGGATGCGCTTGGGTTTTGCCTGCTGCTATGGGCTTTTTCATAGTTCCATCCGTGCACTATTTTCTTCTGCTTGTCAGAAGACAAGGAACTGAATAAGAATAGTGCAAACAGAGTTCTTCCTTGTTTTCAGAGAAATTGTAGCAGAATTGCACACGTAAGGTATATCTCATCCCCTAAAAGCTGAACTAAAAACATCCCTCTGACAATATGTAATCTAACTTCTGTGAGAGTTGGATGTAGGCTATTTTAAAACATGAGGTTTTAACTCATCTTTCAATCTATGACTATAAGCCTAGTACATGGAACACAGTTTTGATCAGGCTATTTTTTCATCAGGAAAGTAATCTCGATCAATATCAGAAGAGACAATGTCACTGAAAAAATTAAAAATAAAAAGAGAAAATAGGTTTTCCAAGGATTATTTCCATTCTTTGATAAATAATGCATATTATTTTCAGAGTCTAAGTGTTGTAAATATGAAATGTGTGCATTTAATGTCAGCAGCAGAAGAAAAAAATGGTGATTCTGAAAGTACAAGAAAAAAAATTACATTCTGCAAAAGTTTTAGCAAAAAAAAAACCAGCTAAAAAAGATGGATCTTTTAGTAAAGGGTCAGTTACCAAACTGACTTTTTAAATTTGTTGATCGTTAGGTCTTTATATAACAGACAATCTATAGAAATAAATTTTTAATTAAGTAATGATAAAGTTTGTCCACATGAACTTGAGCTCTGACCCTGCTCCCCCTGGAGTGAATTATAAGTCTTCCTTTTGTTGCAGTATTAACAGGACTTGGCCCTTAAGCCTAGTCTCTTGGTTGTAACTGTAGTGGTCACTTCCTAGGGCAGTAGTAGGAAGAGATTGGTAGGTAGAAAAATGTTATTTAACTGATAACTTTCCTTGCCCCAGAATAGAGTCCACAGAGCAAAAACCTACTTGCTATTCTCAGCTCTGTAAGCCAAAACTCAAATATCCACTGCATAGCTAAAAAACAAAGGGAAAGAAAAACCTTCCATATTAAGGATGATCTCCATGAGCCAGGGTCAAAAGCTAACACACCTTAGGAAGAAGCCAGTGGATCACTGTCTGTGCTGGAGAGAAAAAAAAAAAAAAAAAAAAAAAAAAAAAAAATTTTCTGCAATCTGCACACACTTGAGCATACACTTGATTTTCTGCTGGTTGGTGGCTCAGCTTTCAGTATCTATGTATGGAATGTGTGAAAGTGAAGTTGCCAGAAACTAAAACTATGCAATTTCCATTTGTACAAAAATGAGGGTCTGTAAAGGCATATATATGCTAGTAGTAATTAAGGCTTTAAGCTTCTTGACCCAGTTATCCATCTGGTGGAAATAAAACCAATAAAAATAATAGCACAAATGAGCTATCCAGGTTCACTTTAGTGACATATATGACTGCAAATTTTACAAGAAAAAAGGTGGAGGTTTTTTTCCACCTGACGCTTTATACATTTTTGAAAAATACTTAAACCTAAGTAATTCTGAGAAACAGAAGACTTTGTGTGTGTGTGTATGCATATTTAAATACTTTGAAATTTAGAAAACTAAACACATTATTTTATAAATTATTTGTAAAAGTGTGTAGAATATTCTTTACAATTACACTTAAAAAGTGCCAGGAAACAGGAACAATTTCTATGGCATGGTTGCTCTATTACTGTACTGAGTACATTTGGTTGTGTTGTTCTAAAATAAACTGATTATGCTGTACAGTTTATTATTTTTATTATTATTGGTATACATAATGGAAACTTCATTTGGCTATCGCTCTGAAAAGAAAAAAAAAATCAATTTTTAATTATTTTAAAAATGCATTCTAAATTAATGTTTTATTTTAAATTAAAAATAAACCAGTGCCCATAACAATGAAGCAGGAACAATTTTGTCCTTGAATTTTGATCAGCAGAATCTGGGTCCAAACCTTTCAGCTAAATCTGTTCTTTAAAATAAGCTGCACACCAAATCACTCACTACCTGATGAATTCAAAGTCAAAACTAAAGTCTCTCAAATCTGCAGTTTGCAAGTGGAGAAATTAGCCTCTATACAATTAAAATCCAGGGCTATGCTGACAATTTGTGCAAAGATGAGCTTAAAATTATTGCATCCTGTGTCTCAGGTTATACTTTGGGGAATATATAGTTGTGACGGATGGTGAAAATTATTTGCTCTTTTTTTTTTTTTTTTTTTTTTTTCCCTTTAATCATGCTTCTTGGTAGCTGTATTAGCTGTTTTATCTTTTATGGTTAATCAAAAGAAGTGAACACTGCCCACATATTCTCCCCATGCTGCTGTATGAGCTTTTAGAAAGGATCAACCTTCCCCCCACATATAGCTGGAGCTGGTCATATATGTGTGTGCGTATGCGAGTATGTGTGCGTATATATAAGCAAGTATAAATATATACATATACATTATACACACACTCTTATCTACCTATATATATCTACACATACATAAAACATGCATAAAAGTGTCTATGCATTTATGCTTACACAAGGACACAATAGTATATGTAGTCTTTCTGATATCTTTTGATTGTAGTAAATTAATGGTGCGTTGAGAATCTGGCCAACTGAAGGTCTTGTCACAACAAATTTATATAAGAAATGACTGAGTACTCATAAAACACATGCAGCAGATGTCAAAATTATGCAACAAGAAGTGCTGAGTCTAGCTAACTCTTATAAGTGAGGTATTTATTATATTATATTTTCACAGCTGAATGTTCAGGTGGTTTTTTTTTTTCTTTTTGCACTGGCAAGAAGACATCACACCTTTTCCATATTATAGTTTGAAGTTTATTTGGATTATATTGAAGTAGTTTTTCTTTAGCTAGATCTCAGCAACTTTAAATGACCTGATCAAAGCACAGCAATGAGAATGTGTTCATTAAAATGTCAACAATTAATTTCTTGCATTAAAAAACACCTAACATAAATGAGCTTATGAATATTGAAGTATTTAGTCAAATCAAGATAAATTCACTGTTTGATAAGCTGAAAGCTTGATAAGCTCAGTACTTAAAAGTTCAAAATATTCTTGGTATATTGATTTGTACATGTCTTTACCAATATAAATGTATATTTAATTCATTTATTCTGCGTCAGTTCCACACTTTCGTTTTTGCTCTTTGTTTTGTTTATTTTTTCCCTACCCTGAAATATTTGTACCAAGTCCATTTCCATCTGAATCCTGGCATGAAGTTATCTGACATTCTTCAGCAACATCAGTGGTGGTGATCAGTGAGGGATGATCAGTGGCACAGAGTACAGGTGGAGCCCTATGTTTAGCAGTGTCGCCTAGCGCTGAGTCCTCGGTCTGGTCCTGTTCAATTTATTCATTAATGATTTGGATGAATCACAGAATCATAGAATGCCTAAGGTTTGGAAGGGACCTCTAGAGGCCATCTAGTCCACCCACCCCTGCACACACAGGGTCTCCTAGAGCACATGGCACAGGACTGTGTCCAAGCGAGTTTGGAAGATCTCCAGAGAAGGAGACTCCACCACCTCTCTGGGCAGCCTGTTCCAGGGCTGTGGCACCCGCACTGTTAAGAAAGTCTTTCTTAAGTTCCTGTGGGACTTTTGGTGCTTCAATTTTTGGCCATTTCCTCTAGTCCTGTCACTGGCCACCACTGAAAAGAGGCCAGCCCCATCCTCCTCACTCATCCCTTGAGGTACTTACAGACACTGAGCAGGATGATACCTTCCCTCGACCTGCTGGAGACGCTCTGCTTAATGCACCCCAGGATCCCATTGGCCTTCTTGGCCACGAGGGCACACTGCTGCCTCATGGTCAACTTGTTGTCCACCATGACGCCAAGGTCCCTCTCTGTAGAGCTGCTATCCAGAAGGTCAGTCCCCAACCTATACCGGTATATGGAGTTATTCCCCCCCAGGTGCAAGACCCTACACTTGCCCTTGTTGAACTTCATAAGGTTTCTCATCGCGCAGTTGTCCAGTCTGTCCAGGTCCCTCTGGATGGCAGCACAGCCCTCAGGGCGATCAGCTGCTCCTCCCAGTTCGATATCATCAGCAAACTTGCTGAGGGAGCATTCCCTCCCTTCGTCCAGGTCGTTAATGAACAAGTTGAACGGGACTAGACCAAGAACTGACCCCTGGAGGACACTGCTAACAGAGTTCTCCCTCAGAGACGAGAGGAAAGGGCCACAAATTGAGGCATCAAAAGTTCCACAGGAACTTAAGAGATATTTTCTTAACAGTGAAGGTGACAGAGGCTGGAACAGGCTGCCCAGAGAGGCTGTGGAATCTCCTTCTCTGAAGATCTTCCAAACCCGCCTGGATGCCACCCTGTGCCCCATGCTCTGGGTGTCCCTGCTAGAACAGCGGGGTTGGTCTAGATGATCTCCAGAGGTCCCTTCCAACCTTATCCATTCTGTGATTCTATGATTCTATGATCAGCAGCCCTATTCTTGAATGTATTGACCTTATTTTGCAAAATAGTGTTTTATAATACAACAGCATATGCTTAATCGCATATCCAATTATTCAATATGTTGTGAAGTACAGGGCATGCTTTCCTTTAAACAAAGGATATCTGCTTGCAGAGTCTGCTGGCCTTCTGCTACACAGCAAAACCATACACGCCAACATCTCTATTAGCTCTGAGAGTCATATTGTTGTTCATAAATTAGAAGTTACACTATATGTAAATACAGATTTTGTAGGAACCAAATAATGAGCACTCCACCCTCTTTTACGATAACCATGAGAAAAGGAATGGTAGTCTTCATAATTACAACCAATGGTTGCTCTAAAAATAAAAGTACAAGTGGGAAAAAAAGAATAATGTGAAAGTGTGAATCAATCTTTTTATGTTGTAGTCATCTGCAGTGACTCTGAGGATGATAATGACACACAATGGACAGACTGCCTTTTTTTTTTTTTTTTTTTTTAATAGCTCCTGTTTCAAGGAGAGCTTTCTTACCAGATCATTTCATTATAATCTCAGTTTTTATGCACTTTATCAATGTCAGTGACACCTGCAAAAACTCTAGACAGAGCTACCCTGCGTTAACTAGCATCTATTGTTAGTTAATTTTCCATGATTTAAGGAAAAAAAAAAAAAGAAAAACAACCACTTCTCTTCTTAAAAACAAAACAAAACCAAAAAACACCATAAGCAAAATATAGGGGTTTTTTCCATTAGATGTAGTACTTCCAACTTATCTCTTAAGCATGATTATTTCAGACAACTACAAACATCCAGCATTATCACTGCTGAAAGACAACAAATTTCGATTACACATTTGACCTGCACGAGAATTAATTTTAAAAGAAAAAACATGAGGACTTTGTTCTCCAAGGTCTTGAATGTTTTGTGATGTCTCTTAGATCTGAATAATGTGATATATTATTTTCTAAAGCTCATAGCAAGAACAAAGGACAAATAAATGAATAGTGGGAATAAAGAAAAAAAATAGAAAAAAAAAGTTAGAATTTTGAAAATAACAACATTTTCTAAACAGGATGAACCAGATATTACTGTCTGTAGGTCAGGATGCAGCTTCTTGGCTGGAGTCTGTTGGAAATGACTCAAAGTGAAGTGAAGTTTCCTATAAAGGAAGGAATAATCTTTGCAGAATCCGGAGCAGGTGGCAAGAGTACTGCAGACACCATGGGGATAGCTGCTGATATGCGACTATCAATGAGGGCTGGGCTTATGATGGTCTTAGGAGAGGAAAGAGAGGCAGGGTAAAGTGAAGCTCAAGGTGGTCTGGGGAGAATGAGCTTGTGAAAATGGGGAAAAAGGGGATAAAAGGTCTATTTGGGTATGTAGTGGTGCTGGTCAGTGGCTTGTGAGTCTGTGTTGTCCTGTCTTCTCCCTGAGATCTGTTTCTAGCTGTTCCAAGTTAAGACACTCTAATGTTTGCATGTACATGTTCACGGGTTGCTCAGGTGCCACCTACCACAGGGATGTGTGTGTGTGTGTATGTGGGCCAAGGGACCAGGGAATCCAGGTATTGGGATAGATATATGTCCAAGGCCAACGATTCATAATGTGTATATACATGTAATACATGAGTAATATATGAGTTTTCTTTATAATCTCCCAGACTGGGGAACAAGATCAGAATGTTAGTGTTGTTCGTGTCTCCATGACCACTTTCTGATTGTGTAGCTATCAGGCTGCAGGATTCAGCAACTCCTAAAAGAATGCATTTAAGAAAGCATCAGCATTTTAGATTTTTGTTATAATCTGAAAACCAGTGTGAGTTGGGCCTTTGGAATCACCTTTTACTTCTTAATATTAGTTCACACACGAGGATGGTGCCTGATCACCTATGCTCAGAGCTCGCCAGGTCTACCCTGTAGCTGTGATTTCATCTCACTCAGAGTAATCAAATATGTAGAAAATTATGGTCTGGACAAAAATACATTTCTGTTTTCACTGCTTAGCATGGACTGCTTAACGTGGACTAACCAGGAATTTAGAAAATCTAAACCTCCAACATCGGTGTGAAGTAGCACAAATATCTTTTTCAGCCTCCTGGTTGACTGTACCAAATATTTTTTCCTGGAGTGGGCAGCAGGGCTTCTGATCTGGGAACTGAACTAGAGGTACCAGCAGCCAGCAGCAAGATACACAGTTATATCAAATGCACCCACATTTAGGCAGTGCTACTTGGGAATCCACTCGATTTTTGCTAGGAAGGCTCTAGACTCGGTCACAGAGTCATTCAGGTCTCAGTGCATAGCATATTAACATTTGAAATGATTTTATAAGCAGAATGGCTTGTATTCCTCAGACAAGGATCTAAACCCATGAATCTTATTGAATGTCAATCTCAGAATGTGATTTTTTTCCCTCCTTGCTGAGTATAGCACTGTGTGAACTTAATCCTGAAATCCCCTTCCTGACTATGGCTTGGTTTCCTTCATTAGTCATCACCTAGTTTGTTATTGCAAAGTCATTCAGGCTATTTGTATTGACTTATTGTTATAGGATGGGGTTAGAGAATGAAAAACACCAAATCCTTTACTTAAAGAAAGAAAACCACACAAAAGTCAGTTGTGGTCATTGTAAAGCATAAAGAGAAAGAAAGCAGCTTGGAAGTCAGTGCACAAAGTTCACCAGCTGAGGTACAAACAAGCCTGTTGTAGGGGTATTTTAGCTTTTAATTTCAAATAAGAAATATTGTATATTATTCCAGAAGAGAGTGAATTGTCATTAAAGGCTCACTAGTAAAATCCAGAGTTAACCACCTGTGTCGTCTGTTTAGCTCATGGAATTACTGAGTATGTGACTGACTTATTTTGATTTTTGTTGTCTATGAGAAAGTGTCTTCACCAGCAAGTTAATAGTGACTCTGGAGAGCAGTTGAAAACAGATTTTGCTTAATTGTTCTGGAAGATGTAAAACCCCAAGTTTTCTGAAAATATAAACATACTTTGCCTCCATTTCCATCATTTGGGGATTTCTACCCTATTACTCACTAGGGCACGACATTATCCCATTAGCAAAGTACAAAGGAAATTTTTCACTTTGTCACAACAAGACAAACAAAGGTGATTGACAACAGATAAAAGACTTGGGATTTGGTCAAGATTTGGTCCTGACACTCAGCTTTCTTCCATTGTATTTACTTGCAATCTGCTCAAATCTAAAATGTTGGCAGCCTGAGAATTATTTTCATCCCTGAGATAGAAAGGCCTGTGGAGGTTTTAGTGAATTCATCAGAAGTGAAGAGAATATCATCACTATAGTATCATCACATCAATCTACTGCCCAAAGGAAGACAGGCTTACTGAGGAAAACTTTTAATTAGTAACATAACATATATTTCTATAGTTTATTTTATCACAAAGTCTTAATGGACTTAATATGTTTTCCAAATGAGATAATTTGCTCATTAAATTTCTGCTCTCATTGAAATCAAATCACTCTGGAATATGGCATCCATATCAACACTATAAAAAAAATTTGTAGAAGGGACAGGGAAAAGTCATACCCATTTCTCCTGGTAAGGAGAGTTTATGTAGGCTTTTTCAAGTCTTATAACCCAAGAAGTGAAAGAGGGGATGTTTGTAAGAGACCTTTGTGGTACCCCACTATGATTTTGGAAACAGTCTTTCCCACATAAATATTTTTGTGTATTAAAACCATCTGCAAATAGAGAAAGAAGGCTCATACTTGCAGATGTCTGCCAAAACTATGTGGTCTGGAAGACAGGATGGAGCTAAAAATGTTGTTTGTATTTGAAATGCACAGACTATTCTTTGGACGAGAATCAAGCAAGATATGAAAAGGTTTTTCAGTGTATCTGTGTACTCTGGGGAGATATGCAGAGTTAGATGGGTTATTTCCTAGGCTGGAAGACTTAGTTTTAAAACTCTCTTAGGGAGACTATTTGCACATAGTGCTCCTGCATACATGATGGCTTTTGTTAAAATAGATGGAAAAGGAGGAAAGAAAGTAAAAGGGAAGGAAAGGAGGCTGGGAGGAAGAGAGGGAGGAAGGATTGTGGAAATCCCTCATGTGTTACTAGTTTCTTTTAGAGTTAATGCTACATGGATGTGCACAGCAGCTCTGGACCGGTAAACCTTCATGATTAGAAAATTGAATCATAACTGGTAACAAGCTTTTTTTTTTTTTTTTTTTTTTTTTTTTTTTTATGGCTGCATCTGGGCAAAACAGGAGGTTGACACACTCTGTCCTCCAGTTTTCCACTGTGCAAAAAAGTTCCTGAGTAGGAGATACAATAAGCATGGACTGGACCTTGACACACGCAAAGCAGAAACACAGCTGCAAGATCAATCCAACACTGTCCAATAAATAACCTCTGAACACCTTATCTATTTTTGTCAATTTGTTAGTCTACATCAGCTTGTAACTTAACTAGCTTGTCTCTGATCTATCAGTCTTTAATTCTAACATCCCAAAAAATTGGATTCAGAAATCAGCTTATATCCTTAGATTTAATTAACCTTATAATTGATTTATGCAAAGGAGTGGCCACACTGACATGAATTCTGAATAACATTAATTAATATCTTATAAATCCTGAGAAGAAGCTGTATATTTGTTATGTTTCTTATAAATCTACTACAAGACTGGCAGGATTTAGTTTTAAAACAACTACACTTGAAAATCTATTTACTCCATTGCATTAAAATGTTAATGTGTCCATTAGAAATCAGAGAATCCACCTGGTGTTATTACCAGAGTTGCCTGAAGCCTTCTATGGGTTATATTGCTACCAGGCTGCAATGATGATTTTAAACAGAAGGCTATGGAATCTGCTGTGAAATATTTCAGGGACCTCAAAAAAGCATTGCCAGTGTCAGCTGATGGTGTCAGCTAGAATTTAAGACAGACTAGTGTCTAACGTATTTTGAATCCTACAACTTTTTTCAACCTTTTTTCCCCTCATTTAGAATCAAAGAAGCACAAAGCCAATAGGATTGTAAAATATGATTTAGAGAGAAAAAAAGTCCCAAATACTGTCAGAAATCTCATTATAGTGGATTAACTAAAAACACATTTATATATTAAAAAATGCATCACTCAATTTCACTGTCTGCAACCCTAATTATTCAATTATTTGAGTGTAGAAATGTTACCACAAGGTCTGAACTCTGCATTATGAGTCACCCTACCAGAGGTTAATATCTGCCAGACCATGCTCAATGTCAGTGTTTTGTGAAATCTCCCTATCTGCATGAGAAGCTGTTTTCAGTTCCTCATGTCAGAATTTAATGATAAATCTGTACTGATACTTTATATAACTCCGTAATGACATAGCATATAGCAAAGTGGTTAGTAATATACTTAGCTCAACACATTTCTTTTCAGTCAGCTGTGTCTTTTACAACCAGCTTTGTCTAGTGGACTGAGCAGAAAGGAATGTCTTTTCTCCAGAAAAGTGTTTAAAGTGGTGATAACAGTCTTCTGCCTCTGACAGTTCCTCAGACACTAACAGAAAAAACATTTTTTTCCCCTATTATTATTTGTGCACAGTATTGATTTACATATGTAATGGACCACAGTTCAAGCCCCCAAGGCCTTAGCAAGAAATTATTTAGTTAAATCAGATTAGCAAAACTATCAGGAAGTTACAAGTGTTGTAGAAATATAGAATGCTGCCCTGACCTTCATGACTTTACTGTTGCTCCTGTCACTCTCTTATGTTTTTTGTCTATTTACAGGAAGCAAAAAAATATTTTGAGACTACTATTGAATGAGAATAATAAAATTAACTCTAAAAAGAACAACATTCTCACTTTTCACCCAAACTAAATATTCTTCCCATTTTCTTACAAATTCTTTGTCTAGAGAGTTATCAATAATGAGCTAGAGATGTTGCTAAAAACATAGAAATAAAACACATCCAGAATAATGAAAAGAACCTTTAAAGTATTACTTTCTACAAGAAAAAAAAATCTTTATTAGACAACATTTTTCAATTTAGTTACCTCATGCAGTGACATTTGAAATGAAGTAGTTATACAATTTAGGTTTTTAAACTCAATAGCTCTTTTTACTTTGTGACACTGCAGCCACTGTTGTTTGGTGTTTAATCTCTGAAAGAGGATGGGACAGTGCATGGGACTTAGGTAAAGGAAAAATGTAGAACTCTTAGGCCCTATTAGAATCCAGAAAAGAGAAACAGCAAGAACAGGGAATTGATTGGAATTTGCTGCAACCCAAGAAAAGCACCATTATTGCAAGATTTGCAAGATGAGAAGAAAGACCAGAGAGAAAATCTATGTTGCAAACTTAAAATTGGGAAAGGGGAGATTTGTTTCAGATTTTTATTTTCAATCTGTCTCACTCACCAGATCTGATTTGTTCCTCTTTGAAATGTTACTTTATTCTAATTTATATTCTGCTGGGAGGTAGCTTTAGAAAGCTTATGAATGTTGTAGTTGTGTTTGTTTAGAGAAGTTAAACAACTTTAAAAAGGAGAAAAGAGCTTTATCTCTCAGCTCTGGATAACTTAACTCCACCTCAAAAAATTGAAGAATCAACATGTCTAGTTCACTTATGAAGAATGAACACCATGTCAATCAGTTCCACCTTCAAAAAAGAAAAAAAAAAGTCACTAAAAATATGAATGAAACACTTTTTAACCCCAATTTTAACCTTTTCAACCCCAAATCTACAAATAACAGTATATTTTCTTCACTACCAGTGTTCTTTGATGCTCAGTTTTGCTCACATTTCCTTATCCATCTCCAGTGTTTATCTCCAACAGTGACAACAGACCTTGCCTAATTTGTTATTGAGTGAGCATAGTCTGCTGATTACAGAGCTGGAAGATTTTTGGAAACATTTCCTTCGATAATTCTGATCTCCTTCTAAATAAATATCAACAGCCCTGAGAGAGTGACCAGAAGACCCTGACACATGTATTCCTCATGAGTACCCTGTGTAGTCTATACTGATTTATATCCTCTTATTTAAATTACTTCCATTACCCATTAAACTGCAAGACCTCCTTCACCATCTCTTGTGAACTAGCTACTGGAGATATCAAGCATGAGTGAGGGAGCCAAGTGACTTTGGGGACTGTTTTGCTTCTGGGCCGATATATCTGCACTACCTTAAACACCATCGGGAGCAACAACTGATAACAAGAAAGCTTTCTTCATTTCTCCTTCCTTTCTTCTTTCTACACCTCAAGCCCTTCAACCTTTTCTTTTTCCCCCACTCTTTTAATTTTATTTTGTCTTCTGTGATCATTAGTTTTCTTTTCATTTCCTCCTTAGTCTTTGGAGAGTTGGGAGGGGAGTAAGAGTTTTCATTGTCTATATGGGGAGGTGCAATAAGAAGAAGTGGTGGCCAAGTGCGCAAGAACAGGGCAAACCTGCAGCAGCACATCCCCAGGACTCTCCCAGATGGGCTTTTAAAAGTCAAATAGTATTAAAAAAAACAGGGAATCCCTCTTCCTTGAGTTTATTCATTAACTTTTGAAAGTGTGTAGTCACCCATAAAACCTTACAGTGGGATTTCCACTGTTGGACAAAGAAATTGACCAAATGGTACACTACCTTCACCTGCTCCAGTTTTTATTAGTGCTACTTGAAATCTTTGACAACTTATGCTTGTGGGGAAAGCTCTCACATTGGAATTAATCGTTATCGGAGAAGAGTGATGGATTCAAAACGTAAGTTAGTTACCATATATTTCTAGACAGATTAAACATGTCTGCCTAGATTCAAAAATCAAAGAAATTAAAACTTTAGCAAAAGCCTTAGAGTTCCCAAGACACTCTAGCTGAGAATCAGAAACTTCTTTAAAAGTATGCCAAAGCTATGTCTGTCCTTTTAAGAACCATGGAAGTTCTATTAATTGACATACATTTACAGATTTTACACTTTTCTGTCTAGAAAAATGTATCTCATAGAAAAATGTCAATGCAGGGACCATCAAAAATACACAATATTTTAGATATTGAGATTGTGGAAATTGAGATTTATATTTTTTTCTCCACAAAATGATCATATGATAACACAGAATAATAAAATCCACATGTTAGCTCATTCTGCATGATCTGATATTAGTATAGTGAACAGTATTTAGCTGTTGTTACTCAAAATATTATACCTTTCTATTTATTTTAATCAG
The DNA here is from genome assembly GCA_003342815.1 of Eudromia elegans. NCBI lineage: Eukaryota > Metazoa > Chordata > Aves > Tinamiformes > Tinamidae > Eudromia > Eudromia elegans. The sequence goes on from PTEX01000026.1 coordinate 3,478,916, forward strand.
CAAAACTCATGCATGCTGTTGCATAGTGGTACCTAAGCCTTTTTTTTTATTCACAGCCATAAGGGCTGCATTGAAACAAAGGTATCTGAGGCTACAAACAAACAAACAAACAAACAAACAAACAAATAAATAAATAAATAAATAAATAAATAAATAGGTGATGGAGAAAATAATAATTTCTTTTAGGCAATATATGGAGGGGAAAGAATTGGAAGTACAAAAAAAGTATTCTCAGGAATATTCTCACTGTAATTCCTGATTAAATATGCTGTTATTCTGCACCCATTCTTTTTCCTTGTTCTTTCATTCCTAGTTATCACCTCAGATATGCAGAGAACAGAAAATATTAGATAAGACTTCAGCAAGAATGCCCATCAACTGTCAGATGTGAAGTGCAAGGCAATCACTGCATTTTGTGTTGGCTACAGAGAAGCTGATGAAATAAATAGAATATGTAACATGATGTCTCTTTCATCTATAAAAATATCGGCTCAGAGGTTATGCCTCATTAGCTTCAAATGTAGCATGCATAATAAAGGAAAAAGGCATAGCATTCCTTTGATTCATTGTGTGAAAGCTTATCATTCCCTCTTTCAAGTGACAGTTTATTAAATAAGGTGAATAATGGAAAATATTCGAACTAGACCTGAATCATAGTCTGACACTTGGTGCCTGATTGCAAAGTAAATATGACAGCTTTGCACCTCCATTTTGTGTGATTAGGAAGGAAATGGGATAAGAAATATGGAGCTCCCTGCAGAGTGCACAATCTACTTGCCCCCCCACCCTTAAAGATATTAATTGAGTCATAAAATTTATTTTAAAATTACCTCGATGCAAGACACAAGTGATCTTAATTCCCTCTCATTAGACACAGGGAAACATATGGAGTTCAAAGAATAAATATCTGCAGTAACTCACCAGTTTTTACAAACCCTTTGCACTGTCATAACACATATGCCACTTCAGGAGGTAGTGGTAAACCATTTTCATAGCCTCTATAAATTGCAATGCATTACCTAAATTTTAGTTGATTTAATGTGCCAAATGCTTTAGAAAAGAACTGCTAGTTCAGATCACTTTCAAATTTCACCTTTTCTTAGACACAACCGATATTTCATTAGAGTTTTCTGTATCTAAATAAGCTAAGCATCAATTTTAGTGTTTTATTGCTTTTTCTTAGAATATGTATCACTGTTCCACTTGGTAGGGCACAGTCACAAAAGAGTCCAAAACACTATGTAAACCATAAAAAAAATCCCTTTGCAATATTGCAAATCATTGCTTGCCTCTAAGGCAGGAAGCAGGAAAATCCCAAATTATATCTGAGGGCATAATTAAAGCTGCTATGAATAAAAAAGAAGAGAAAAAAAAAAAAAAGAAAAGGAAGTGGGGAAATATATATATATCCCCAAAATTGCTCTCCACAAAATCACCAGTAGGAATCATTCTTAGTTTGCATAAGACCATCCATGCCCTTCACCCAGGTGATATCTTTTGGGTATTTCATATATCAGGCAGAAATCAATAGTAGTGTTGAACAACAGGACAAAACAATATAAAACCATAAAACAATGTCTACGTACTTACAAGTGATTTTTTTTTTCCAATCCACAAACAATACTCACTGTTTATATTCGTGGAGAAAAATAATGCTCCTTGGATAATATTTATATGAAATATAGGGAAAGAAAAGATCAGAAAAGTGAAAAATTGAACTATACTTTTTTAAAAGAAGAAGAATGAAACTATGTGTCTTTATATTTGAACAGTTTGAAATACTTGGTCATGACACATCTGTAGCTTAATTTTTTTCTTACTTACTTTAAAATATTTCTGTAGGTAAAATGTAACCATCAAAGGGTTAAAATATGGACGGATGCAGGTTGGGGAAGAAAAAGCCACATCAAATATTTTAAGCTAATAGACTATGGACATTCCTCATTTTAATACATTTATTTGCAAAACACTTAAAGTGAAAGAGAAAAAAAATGAGAAAAGAGAGATTTTAAAATTTGAAAGAAAATAATATTTTTTTGGAAAAACAAAGCAAAACAGATGAACCAGACATGTTCTCTCAGATAAAAACATATTACTTTTTGAAACCTTGTGAAATAGAAGCAATTTCAACATGTTTCATGCTTCACACAGGTCTTCCCAGCAAGTCTTTGAATAATTATGTGTAAGATAAAATATGGTCCCTGAAAGTCAATATGACAATAATTTGGCAGTTCTGCTTGAGAAAACAGTTTGGTTTTCTGTTTGTTTGCTTTCAGCATTCAATACAGAATGCTAAATCAGCCTATTCTGTGTATAAAATTCCCGTATCTATTAAGATAATAGGCAAATAGTCTTTTTCAATTATATATTTAAGGAATAGTGGCTCCATATGAGAGTTAAACATTCTCAACCAATACATTATGGTGCCAATGCTGTTGCAGTTTCCACAGGAGCGGATCAGGTTTGGAGGTATGTGTGGGAGCTGGCATCTGCCCATACGAAGCTCGTTCCAGAGCCACAATTCACTTTTCCTGCAGTTAATAAAGGATATTAGCCCATGCTCACTCCATATGCACATGAAGACTTTTCTCCCAGAGGCTAATTCAAAAGTTTCATGTAATATTTATGTTTCAGCTCACTTCTATGAGCACTCCATTGTATTAAAGTGCCTATATAGGAACAGAAATATGTTCCTAAGCATAGAAATACTGTTCAATACACTATAGGTAAACTGTCAAAGACTGATCTGACCATACATCCTCAATCTGCATAAATAGAAATTGTTGAATTTTAAATACACACAAATAACTGCTACACATGACAATACCCAATACAAATATCTTTAATATTAACATAAAAGCAAAAGTGCTGATTCATATACAATCAGAAATTAATTTTTAAAAAAAACAAAACTAAACAATTAATACCATTAATACACCAAGAGGAAAGAATGATGTCACATGATCAGAACTAGATAGTATTTTGATAAAGTTTTAACAATGAAAATTAATTTGAGGCAAGTTTATTGTATTAGTATACACAACTTTAAAGATTTTTGGCAAATCCTACATAAGGGGTTTACAGTTGTCTAAGGAGAATGTTAATAATATACTCACAGAATGAAAATATTTATATAAATAATAATGTCCTTTTTATATATTCTTTTTTGTATCTCCTCTCCCCTCTCTTCCCTTTCCCCTTCCCCTTCTCCCTCCTTTTCCCCTTCTCCTTCTCCTACTCTTTCCCCTTCCTCTTCCCCTTCCCCTTCCCCTTCCCCTTTCTCTTCCCTTCTCTTCCCTTGCCTTCCCTTCCCTTCCCTTCCCGGCCCTCCCCTCCCTTTCCCCTTCCCTTCCCCTTCCCTTTCCCTGTTTTTGGTGTCTGCACACAATGTCACTGCTACACTTATCAGTAAATAGCAGTTAGGCATGACCCAAAGCCAATTAGGTGAGGTTTGGATATATGATCATCAGGTTCTGCCTGTTCCTAACAGTATGACAATATGAAAAATCAGCTTTCCGACTGTTAACCATCATGCCATACCACCCTATGGAAAACTATTGACCCCAGGCAGTCACTGAAGCATCTGAACAAACTGAGAAAGATATATTGAAATATTTGCAGCAGTGTTTCACAAAGCTTTCCTGTCTGTCAGAGTAAGGTCAAATTAAAAATGAGTATTAAATGAGAAGATGCATTCCAAACAAGTGCTTCAAAATGCCTCAGTATGAAGACATGTCAAAGGTGTCCTGATCTTCTTAGGTGAGGAGTGGCTGCAGATGAATATTTTGGATTGCATTCTTATTTTTGTAAGAATGCTGCAATTATTTCATGATGGAAGAGAGTTTTCAGAAAAATGTAGAGGACTTGATACCTGAAAGATCATTTGTGCTACGTGTGTTATATGAGTGTATTAGGGAGTTTGGTCCAAACTCTTTGGCTTTCCTCCGCACAGCACTTTGAGTAGTGATATACATGCATACTGAGGACTGGCAACATATCACTGCTTGTTTTATAGCACACATAAAATTTTATTTGCTTCTTTTGTTTAGGCATAAATAAATATACTTCTTATAAAAGTGCAGCAATTAATGTAAATTGATAGTGTGTGACATTGCCTTTGCAAAGCTACTGCAAAACTTACAAGGCAGTAGAAAATTTAGCTCACAGCTGGTTTTATCTGCTTGACACCTCTGTTTTCCACTACTTACCCATTAGCATTGATTCAAATCTACACTAGCAGTGGTTTAACTGCTGGTTAAAATGTATTTAACTCATTAAGAAATACAAGCTGATTCTATTCCCAGTGTGAGTATCTCCTGTGCTGACAAGAGCATAAGAGAGCATCTTTGTTCTCTAAGAGCCTGAAGTTTAAAAAGTTTTGAGCTTTCTTTTTGTTGAATTGTTTGGAATCAAAGCCTGAGAGTGAGAAAATCACAACCTGGTATAAACATTTTGCAAAAGGAGTCTTTTAAGGTTATGATGTGCTGATGAAAATGATTATGCTGCTTACTCATCTCTGGGTACCACAAAAACAAATTAAAAGAGCTGACAGAGGGAATAGACAGAAAACTCATTTAAAACCAAAGGTTAAAATGGTTGATTCAAAAGAATATTAATCACAAGTGCTAGCAAATATAAAATCATTTTCCTGTTTAATAATGTACATTTTCAAGTGAAAAACAATACACTGACTATGTAGTGCTAAGTCCAGGCCTGAAGAGAAATGCCAAGTTGCTGCACATCTGAGGATCTCCCAAAGAATGGAGCCGTGCACTGACTAAAGTGTTCTCCATACACACGTGTTGTGGGCACAGAGTTTGGCACAGAGCAATGTGTGGGCTGATTTCTGAATCTCACTTTTTGAACAAGGAAGGTCTAGATTCTGGGAAATGAATCTTCAGTGATCACTGACCTCATGTTTACGACATTATCAAGTATATGGCCAGTGAATATGAGACAGCCCATATTTCATCCCTGTCATTTCACCCTATAAGAAACTTAGCCAAGGAAAATACTTTCTAATGCTGTAAAGCCTCAGAGATTGTTTAATACATTGGAGAACAGACACTTGAGCACATATTCGGTGTCATAGGTGAAACACCTTCCTTATTCTAGACTATAGAAACCTCCCGTTAATTCTAAACGCTCTAGGATGCCTTTTGATCAACTTGCTTTTGTTCAGCTGAGGACCACAGCTATTAACAAGCACACAGAATAGTTTCAATGATATATTTCCTCTAAAGAGCACTGTTTCTAAGTAGGTAACATGCTAATTGGCTGCCAATTTTTTTTTTATACTGCTTAATAAGGGTTCTATCCTTGCCCACAAGCTTAATTAATGTATGGGACTTGGACTTCAAACAAAAATAGTACTACAGAAAGAAACCTAGTCACATTTAGCAAAATAATTTTAAAATTTAAGCAAGTAAAAAAAAAGTCAATTTAGCTGATAACTTGGTGCAGACATAGATTTAAAGTGATAGTAAGTATCTAAATGAGAATATCAAACAGATTTGCAACAATATATGATAATTAAACTTTTTTTTGTTGTTTTTTTTGGTAATGTTGCCTTCCATCTGGCCTGTTTTGGTATCTTTTATCTTCCATGTAGTCAACACATTCTGAAAAGAGCTGATTAACATAAGAAGGAAATATGAGTATGGAAACCAAGAGGATTTTTTCCTCCTCCCTCTGTCTTCCCATTTCAGGAATTGTTTATTAATCAAAGAGTAACGCCAGACTCCAAGATGGTTAATTAGAGCTGAGAAGATTGAATAGCAAATACATTAACAGTGCAAATATTTCTGTTATATACTTAAGTAATATATGAGTGGGCCATTGAAGCCTTTATTAAAAGATCTTTTTTATCTAGAAGTGGGGAAATCTGATAATTATATTTTCTCAGAAATAAACTTTTCTGAGAATTTCTCAGTAGGTTTAATATAGTAACTGATAGTGTAGCTGAATTAGAAGGCAAAAGGGTCTGAACTGAATCTGACACAAGAACGTTCTTGCACTTTTTCCAGTTTCACACACAGACACATTTACACACACACACACACACACACACACAGAGGACAGCAGTCGCTTTTGTAAGCAACAGAAGGATTTTTCAGATGCATTTTGTCAAATTATTTTTTTCTCTGCTCTTTCCACCTCCAAAGTGTTCTCAATACTGCTTTGGGTTTTTCCAGAAAAAAAAAAAAATCTCTTCCATCTGAACAGAAGGCATATATTTACTCCAAATGCCTCTCTGCGTTTTGTTCATCTACAATTTTGTAGAGTATTAAATTGCCTTGTTCAGAGAGTTTTACTCTGAGTTTGAGTTTCCTTCAATAATAAGATCCTTTTATAGTTTTTAAACCTGCCAAAAAGAAAAAAAAAGGAAAAAGAAAGAGAGAGAGAAGTGCGTGTTTTCATGCTCTTTTGACTGGAGCGCTGAGTCTTCTTTGATCCACAAGCTTTATGCAATGAGAAAGAGTACCTGAGATTTTAAAGCACTATGACAATCTCATGCTACTTTAAATTGTCTACCATAGTCTATTAGGAAGATTATCAAAGAGTCTCTTTTATTTCTACATGATTGCTCATAGATACATTTATACTTACAGGAAATTACCCAGAATTTTTTTTTATATGGAATAGTGAAAATGTTTCAGTGTAAGACTGCTGTTAACCCCTCGCTCACATTATAAATGGGACTGAAAGAGCTGATACTGTTGCTGTAACTTCCATCTTGATCATTTGCAGTCTATCTATGTTTGTGCAAGTGAATGAAGGATTTGCAAAGTTTCCTTCTTTGTATGCACTGTGTGTGCATACAAATAACACAAGTAATGATCCTCAAGCCAAAGTACAATTGTTCTCTGTTTTAAATTCAGGCTAGTCTGGATTTTTTTCCAGTCTGACAACAATTTTTATGAAATATCTTTAATGAATACCACCTAAACCACTGTTTCACAGATTTTAAAAAAACTAAACAAATCAAAAATTGTTGGTGATCATTTATGATATCACAATTTCATTCTGAACAAAAAGCTGTTGAAGAGTCCTTGAATATCATATTTACTTGTAATTTTCCACAATCCAAATGCCTTAACATTGACAGAAACAAAACGGACCAACAAACTGAAAAAAAAAGTCTTCAAATTGTCTTCAAATATTCAACTATCACACTCATTCTAGGTTAACAATAAAATATAGCACTATAATTGCCTTTACATGGCCCATGTTTCACCAACTTCCTCTAACATTCTGAATATAAAAGAAATGAGCTATATCAGATAACATCATTTATAGAAGATATTACGGATTGAAAAATGGATACAGAGTAATATTTTTAGCTTGTTACACCTGGTAGTCTTATGGCCAATGACTTCTTCCAATAAGGCAACAAAATGGCACATCATAACAGTTTCTAGATATAATTAAGTCCCTGGAAAATTTTTACTTCCTTTGAGATTTCAACTCTTAATTAATTTACACATCTCTATAAAGCTTTATGCTTCACCTTCTTCACCTTTCCTAATTGTCTCATCCCAAATCTTTTGACTGCCTAAACGTTCATGTCAGCTCAGCATCTTTTCATTCTATCTTGGTTACTATAGCTTTATGTTTAAGCAGCATTATTCTGGAGAAGAGTGGGAGGGGATCTTATCAAAATGTACAAATACCTGAGAGGAGAATATAGAGAGGATGGGACCAAATTCTTCTTAGTAGAGGCCAGAGACAGATCAAGGGGGAATGGGTACAGATTGGAACCCGGGCAGTTCCATGTCCATGTGAGGAGGAACTTCTTTCCTGTGAAGGCGACAGAGCCCTGGAACAGGCTGCCCGGAGAGGTTGTGGAGTCTCCGTCTCTGGAGATCTTCCAAACCCGCCTGGATGCCACCCTGTGCCCTGTGCCCTAGGGGTCCCTGCTGCAGCAGGCGTGTTGGACTAGATGAACTCTAGAGATCCCTTCCAACCTCAACCATTCTTTGATTCTGTGTGGTTTCATATATACTGGCAAATGATCAGGGTTACATAGTTCTGTAACCAATACAATAACCCTCTCCAAAATAAAAGAAAAAAAACCAAAAACATGTTTTTGTTGATCTAAGAAAGAGAAAGACATTTGTTCTTGTATGTGGGAGAGAAGGATTCATTTTCTCACTCAAACACTGCAAGGCCCAGAAAAAAGCAAGATGTATACTGCAAAGGAACTACTTAGGGAAGAGTCATCCCATCTGAAATTCAGTTGCTAGAATAGTTTCTCACTTAAACAGATACTGTTCAGTCAGTATCACTGGGACACTGACCTAGAGGTTCTCATTTCACTTTACATTCTGTGCAGCAGTCTAAATTTAAATCAGTATCTCAAGAAGATGAAGACAGGGAAAAGTTCTGCCCTGGGTTAAGCCCATTTGTGGCAGAGAGGGATCTGCATGTGGATTTGACATTTAGTATCTCAAATAAAACCATTGGCTGGAGACTGTTTGTGTGCCTCATTTGGCTGCTTTGGACCTTATCTTTCTGACTGGGCTTTGCATCTGCAGATCATACCTGCCTGGTCTCTATGAACTTTTCTAGGGGCATGGGCCACAACCATTTCTAGGGACATGGACCATTTTTCACAGTGGACCACAGCATGGGATAAATGTGAAAAATGAAATTCCTATCCATCAAGGAAATAACTTGTGCTATGAACAAAAAGAAGCATATCCTATAGCTAGTTTGGAATCACATACATATACATTGTTCATCTGATTAGTACAACTGTCCAGCCAGCTAGCAAGCTAGAAAATATCTTGAGCTGATATTGCAGCTTTTTCTCTAAGTGAGAGAATTAATATATATGCCTTACCCATAAGTAACCGCTTCTCTTTATTAAACCTAAAAAAAATTGATATAATTTTAGACTGTACCCCTATATTTCATATATTTTTAATTAGATAAAATTTAAAAATATTAGACATATGGACTAACGGACAGACTGTAAAACTGAATAAACTTTATGTCATTAGGGAGTCTAGTTTAAAAATATTAAATGCATGTCTGACGTTTCCACAGCTGATTCACAAGAGTACTAAGGTAAAACTGTAGGGAAAGAGTGCTCTTCAAATAAGAAAAAGAGAAGGAAAAACAGATATTAATAAATATATTCTGAAAACATTGCAATCTGCATGCAGACTTGGAAATATGAAGTATTTTCCAATAAACATTCCTATGCAGTTTTCAGCTTCTCAGGTGCTCCATCTGGACCCTGGGAAATGCCAAATCAAAATGAGAAAGAAGCCAGCTGATTTATAGGAAAGTTAAAGTCCTTCGAAGCTATTGTGCTATTGTAAGACTCAGAGATCTAAGATCAAGCATTTAAAGAGTGAAAGGAATCACAAGTAAAGCACTATTCCTAAAGTGTCTCAACCTGGGGAGCAACTAGAGCTGCAATAGTGCCTCAGGAGAATGAGCAGCACAGATGAAAGCCAACAACCTATATTTATATTAAGAACCATGGCAGACCAGGAAGAGAGATATTTTCGCCCTGAAAAAGAGCTGCTGGCTGTGCTACTTGCAGTGATGCAATTCCATCTGTTCTCTGGGCACAAGGGGGTTAGCAATCTGATTTGAGTAGTTCAAAAGAAAAGCAGAGAAATCTCTGTTAAGAGCATACTTAAGAGAGCACAGTATACTCTTTTGGAGAAAAAAAAAAAACAAAACAAACAAAAAAAATTAATAAAATTTCCCATCTTTCCTAAAGGAAATTTCAACCTAGCAAAGGCATAGGCTCTTTGGAGAACCACCTTTTTCTTCTGACATCAAGTGATCTGCATTCCAGTTTTGAGACCAGGCCATAGATGAAGTGGTAAGTCTGAGCAATGCAATGGAAGAGGTAAAGATGAACAGGCATCTCCTGTGCCTGGATCCAAGCATCATATACATGCACAGAACAGGTGAGGCTATCAAAATAAGCTCCAACTCAAACATGCTGGTCCTTGGGAAGATACACAAAGTCATGGTTGTTGCTGAGACAAGGCATACTCATGAAAATGATTTTAAGGGAACAAATAACATGAACAGGTATACAGCTTTACCTAGACTTTAAAAAAAAAAAAAAAAAAAAATTGCAGCTTACTACTTTGTCCAAAGGTACAGCATACTAAGTATCCCACAGTGTTCACACCACAAAATGCGTGCTCCCTGAAGAACTCTTGGGAAAAAATCAATTATCAATTTACTTAAAATTTGCATTCAATTGAAGAAAAGACACTGAGCAGTTTAACCTAATTCATTGATAGTGTGGTTCTTTCACAGTTGACTGGTCTATCACAAACACAATTTTTTTTTCAGCCAATATGCACAAAAAGAAAAAGTTTCCAAACTTGGGGATGGGGGGACGGAAATGAATCACCCTCAGTGTAGGATGATAGCTGGATTAAAGAGCTAAATCTGCAAATTTACAAAAACTTTGAAATTAGAGTATTTGGTTACATCACAACTGTTACATTATTGTGGAAATTTAGCTAATGTGTAAGTCTTGGAATTATATGTTACCTTTTTACACAGGAACTGATATAGGCAAGGTACCGTATTCAGGGCATCAGTAAACTCACTTTAACCTCATGTGCTTGGTACCCAGAGTGTAGCCTGGCACTCCATCATGTCTGCTGGGCTCTTTTTTGGCCATTTTAAGGCCGAATTAAGAGAGAAAACAAACAAGTAACAAACACAACATTGTTTTAATTCTCTTTAAAATAGCAGTGTTTGCTCACTGGTATATTCTGACTACTTTGTGGCAGTTCAATCACGAGAAAATGACAAACATATGGATTAAAGGGCTAAGTTACCCTGGGACAACAGTCATTTTGTGTAAATGAGCCACAGAAAACAGGCAAAGTGAATTTAGTGCCAAGCTATTTCTTATCACATTTTTTTTCTCCTCATTGTTATCTGCTCTATGAAAATTGGTAAACATACCCTCATAATATTTGATTTCCTAGTTCCTGAAGCATTAGCTCTCAACAGAAAGAAAATGTTCTTTATTTTATTCCCAGTCCCCATAGCTATATGTGATAATTTGTATGACTTTTGCTTTTTCTTGGGCTCCTTTTAGATCCCTTGTGTTGCCTAGTTCTGGACTCTATGTCATCTTCATAAACTCCTTAAGCTTACTTTGACATGATGTCTTGTCTATTTATGAATAACCAGATTGCATTCTTTCTACAAAATTTAGATCTCTTTTTCATGACGTGAGTTATAAAATTATATAATTTATGGATTTATTTCCAGTTAACCTCTGCTATTTTTATTGATGATCATTGCTACTTAACAGCACTTCTACTATGAAGACATTGATATGGACATGAGTATTATAGTGGAAGGCTAATCTCTGCCTGCCAAGAGGAGCGACAAATGTATTATTAGCTGCACAATTATTTTCTTTCGGGAAATAACAGTAACGAAAAATTAAGGCTCAAAGTGTCTGATGAAGTATTATCGTTCTAAATAATTTTCAATCAAAAAGTCATTTTGTTGATTTTTCCAACAGCAGCTTTTTCTTTCAGAGTCATTTAAGTCATTTAGTTCCATTATTCCTGTAATTAAGTTATTGTAAGGTTAGCAATAAATTATTTACAAGAATTGCTTTATTCTCTTGCAAAACATGTAAATTTATATTCTCGGAGAAGCAGATTTCTCTTTTTTCTTTTCCTTTTTATAAAAGAAGAACAAAGATATGTATGTGGCATTGGGAGTATCTGACTGAAAAAAAGTCTAGAAGATGGCTGAAAATTCTTATAATGAGTCTTGTTCTGGCTCTTGTCCACACTCTGACATTGGAAAATTAGACCATGTACAAGGATTTGCAAGCTGCAAGCTCATTTCCTCCTTCTAAAATGATCCACTGCTGTCATTCGATGTTCCAGTTTCACTGTGAGGAATGATTCTAAAGATTTTGAGGAGACACAATGTGCCTATTAAAAGCCGAACTGTGTAACCACTAATGTACCTAACTCCTACTGATTTTTTACTGATCAGTGGAGTACCATGAGGTCATTCTCTGCTGACTTAGTATTTACAGTTGTATATAAATGCTGAAGTCCAAAAAGTGATTTTCATTTAGCAGTAAATCTGTCTGAGACTGTTTTGTTATTTCTGTGAAAAACTTTTTTATGTCTCTTTTCAGCTTTAGTCAGATCAGTATGGGGTTCTGTAGCTTTGTCCCTCTCTTCTGGCTTCTTTACAGAGTAACAGTGCAGCTCAAAATACAATTCAGTGCAATGAAACTACTAAATTCCAGTGACCTTCTTATCTCCCCTGTATTCGATTCTCTTATCTTTTATATTTTTTTAAAATAGTTGTCAGTGGTTTTCCAATGACTTATGCAGGAGGGAGCCTAAGATAAATGAAAAGTCAAAAAAGTTCCAGAACTTTTTGACTTTTTTTTCTGATACATTATGCTAAAGCATGTGTTTTCTTTTAATACCTCTTATATTGACCAACTAAATAAATAAATTCACTCTCATAAGAGGCAGAAGGAAGAGAAGAAAGGAATCACTTCCTTTTCAATAAATCTCTGTTTCGGTGCTAATAAAAATCATTAAAAACATAAAAGACTTTAAAAATTGACATAAGCACTCTTTTTGCGTATTTATTTATTTATTTTGTATTTTTTTTCACAGTTAATTTTATAGTTCATAATTGGTAGGTAGTTTTCTAACACCTAAATCATATGCCAGAAACAGGCTTTTACTTCTTTTATTATCTTTTTTATTATTATTATGCCAATTTTATATTAATGTATTTATTTCCCTACAGAGGATTTAAAAATAGGAAACTATTGCAATTCATTAATCTAAAATACTCAAAAAAAATAAGCAGAACAAAAAGAGAACGCAAGCCTGGGAAACCTAATTTAGAGAAGGAGGGAGGAAATCGTTAAGACTCAATCTCCTTACAATAAGAAGCAGTCTACCTCAGCGCTCACCAGAGCAATGTTGGCAGAGAATGTGTTTCTCTGTTACTTGGTTCTCACAAAGGAAGAAGGGATGGTTTGACATTCAAATGGAAACAAAACATTCTCTTAAATGAAAGAAAACTTTATTTGATAATATAAAATAAGTTTATTCTTCAAAATTATTTCTATGAGTCTAAAGATTTAATTTTTTATATATTATTTATAAATATAAAAATCATGATACGGATAAAAGCACAGCGTGTTGTGAGTTGCTAAAGGAGAACAACATAATGCTTTAAACAACCAGTAGAGAATGCAATCAGTAAATATTTTAGAAATATTTACAAACTGTTAATATTTTATGAGCCCACTTCAGTATCTGGACTGATATTCTGATACTCACTTCTCAAGGTGCTAAGAGGACCACGAATACACGTAGCGTGAGAGTGGTGCCAAACTGAAGTCAGGGCAGCTGCAGGTAAGTGGTGCAAATTTATCTGGTCGTTAGTCCAGTTTTACATCAGAACAAATCTTGACACAATTCTTGCACCAAATCAAGGCAGACAGAGCTCTAAAGAGGCAGAGTTTAAAGCCATTTGCAAATGCCATCAAAGGTGGCTGATGTCTTCTCTGTGAGGAAGCAGCCCCTTGCTCAGTGGTCCTGCTGACCTCTGTGCTCAGCAGGAGCGAGGTGTCATAGGAAGGCCTGACATTTCCCGTCCCTGCCTTTCTGAAAGCAAGATCACATTGTATCTATTTTTTTCCCCAGTAAAACTTCAGATAATCTATTTTAGTTGCCTATGGCAGAATATTGTTAAGTGACCATGTGTAGTGATTTTCTCTTCTGTATTGCTATAAATCTAATTTTCATTAATTCAGTATAGTTACTCATATATTACTCATATATTTTACAGTTGTGCTTAAAATGTGATTTTAAGAAAAAGGATCAAGAAAAGAATCTCTTCTTATTATTTCATGCAGCACTTAATTATCCAATTGTTCTGATTTCAAAAGTATATTTTCCTCTTAATGTACAGGTGTTGTGAAGAATTTAGTCATAAGACAGTGGATATCCAGGAAATATCAGAGTATTGGGTTATTTTCTGTTTTTCTGGGAGGGATAGTTTCAGGCAAAACACTTTTTTCCATACACCTTCTGTATTCCAATATAAAACATAGTGTTCTGTGAAAAGAGGTGCTTGGATAACTCACATAAATTGGCATTTAACAAGAGGAATGAGAGACAAAAGAGATGACATTCATGAAGACACTATAGGGTAAACTTTCTTTTGTGATACTTACATATATACATGTAGAACCTTTACTATTGCTTAGTAATAGGGTTGTTTGGCAGATGATTTGTGGGTTATATTACGTTAAAGTACGACATTTCTTCAGGAATCGTTTTTAATCATACCTTTATCCACCTCATCATCATCAGTGAAAGATGGATGTAAATAGAGCACTACATTTCCTCCATAACACACAATCCAAACACTGTGGCAAGGTCCCTACAGAAAACAATCAGAATCTTTTAAAAAACAGCACACAAACTACAATAACTGATTAGAGCTCTGCTCCTTAGCCCGCATTCTCTTCTATCATCCCACTTCTGAGTGACTGTATGAGCTTCTTATAGATGAAACCATGATATATGTCACCATTAAGCAGCAGGATATAAATGTGAATGATTATGTGCCGCTGCTGCATTAAAATTTCCCACAATACTTGTTTGTTAGCAGAGACGGGTATTGCCAGCACTGGCTGTGTAGTTTTTACCAGAATTCAGCTTGTCTATCCTGCCTTCTCTTGCGCATGTGATGTGAATGAATGGAGAGCACGGTGCTCTCATGCCAGAAGTCTGCCCAGACCGCAGCAGGATGGCTGGGCAATGCGTGGAGCTGGGACCGTGGATGCATGGAGCCAGCAGCACTGGCAGTTTATAACTGCTGAGCCTAGGGTTTGTTCCTTTGGCAAGCACGATTTTTCTCTCCAGATTTTTCTGTCCTTGACAGGATGACTAATGTGGTCACGGACTTGCTATCACTCTTACAGTTCAATATCCCCATTTCCATTTGGGAAAATAAGGCAAATCTTTTGTCTGAGGTACAGCTCTCTATAGTATTGGATATGCCCGTCTCCAGTGCATTTTGAAAGCCATTGTGCTGCTCTTCTTTAATCCCTGTTCCCTTCTTCTTTCTCTTCTAGGGTTTTCTTTGCATATTATGGGAGTTTAGATAGAGTAAATCATTAGTTTGAATTAAATATTTCCTTAGTACAAGCATATCACGATATTCCCATTTCCCCCCTCCACCCACTTTAACTGTGCAAGGCAGCATAGGAAAAAAAGGAACTTAATTAGAAACACAATTAATTAAATAAGATTTCTGTCGAAATTTAAAACTGTGCTTTGAATCCCTAAAGAAAAAGTACACTTCAGCCAAGAAATGCTGACTCCAGAATGTCAGGTAAAAGCACAGAGCTTTTAATTTTATTTATGTAAAACTTGCACTGAAGTTGATGGGCCAAAGGAAGTGGCAAGATCTTCAGAATCCTCTCAAAAACTGTTCCAGAAAGTATAAAACTGAAATTAAAAATTACCCATCAAGAAGCCATTGTAAATCTAGTCTAGATAATAAGCCTTATACTGATTTTATGGAAGGTGAGGGTGATCTACGTACGCAATGAAGGTTATGCAAAATAGCATGTCATCTTACCTGGAGTTCAGTTACTGCCTCTAGTACAGATTTCTAGTTAACATTTATATTGACATAATTTTATCCAAGGCATTCTTATATCGAACATTTGAAGCTCTGAGTACAAAATACCACTATTGTTCCATCTTTGGCCTAGTTAAATATTGGTGCAATAATGTATAATGTTTTGTGCCATTCTAAATATATTAGTTAGCAGTTATCTCATACTTATTTTTGTCTTAGAAATTTCACAGAGATGATAGCTTGTAAGGAGATGCCACTTGTGTTATCCCCAATAAGAATGCTCAAGGCAGGCAGGTTAATGTCAGTTTGCGTTTTATTGTTTGAATGATGTTATATGTATTGTTATATTACTAGCATTCAAGTGGGGGGGGCGGGGGTCTCGGAGGGAAGCCTCTGGGGCCTTCCAGAAGGTTCTGAGCATTGTAGTTGTTCGATGGAGGTCTCCCTGCGACCAATCAGGTCGTGGGAACGAGAGGAGAGCCAAGGGAATCTCCAATGGGGGGCGGAGGAGGGCCCACCTTCGCCCTATCATTTTGATTCCCTTGTCAGTTAAGTCATATAAAAACCTCGTTGTATGTTTAATAAACGGTTCTGAGCTTATTTGAGTGATTCTTGAGTTTAGCTCGTTTTATTCCTGTGTGGCTGGTAAGTGTGTCAGCGTATGAGTGACCAGCCAGAACTCCCCTTTCCTCCGTGTGTCCTCTCTCCTTTTCCCTGTTTTCCTTGTTCCTTACCCTCTGACCCGTTACCCCTTCGTGGCGCCCCCACACTCTGTTGGCGCGGTGATCGTCGAGGGACACCTGCTGACGGCAGCGACAGGAGCTGAGCCTCACAGCCCGTGGTGACCGGGCGTCTAGATTGGTAAGGGAGCTACGCCGGCTGAGGGGCGCAATCCTGCAGTAGCTGACAGTATAATTGGATCCACTGAAATTTCACAGCTGTTTATACTCAGGTGTCTACACAGATCAGTGTCTTTTTGCACTAGGTACTTTGAGAAGACAGAGTACTGTCCCACCAGAGGCCTATTACCTAAGCAGGAAAAAAACAGACCAAGGAGTTAGCACTCTAAGCTGAATCAATGCAAGCATTTTATTTTGTGTTTATTGTTTTGTCTATGTTCTTTTATATATGCTGTTTATTTTGAATATATTTTATTTTACATTTTTGTTTAAAAAGAAAAAGACTTGCAGAAAAGTTATATACTGCCTACTTGTTTAAACGCATGTGATCAGAGCATTTCTGGAGCCATGGATGATTGAGGATTGGTTAGTGAATGCAGCATCCTCTTGTGACTGTGATGGGCCAGAGCAACCCGGCTGTCCCCAGGGCCAGGAGACCTGATTTCTTGCAACCATCCTGGTGAACCCACAGTGGACCCTCTGGTGAAGAGGCTTTTCTGAGGAGGCTGAAGTCTATCAACCCGGTACAGTATTTTCACATCTGTAATAGGTGCCAGTCCATACAGCAAATTCCTGAGGAATGGCTGTAGGAAGGCAGGGGCTAAGCAGTTCTCTGTAGTAGCCTGTGATAGGATAAGGGGCAATGGTTTTAAGCTGAAACCCAGGCAGTTCCATGTCCATGTGAGGTAAAAGTTCTTTCCTGTGAGGGTGCCAGAGCCCCGGAACAGGCTGCCCAGAGAGGCTGTGGAGTCTCTTTCTCTGGAGATCTTCCAAATCCGCCTGGATGCCACCCTGTGCCCCGTGCTCTAGGGGTCCCTGCTGGAGCAGGGGGGTTGGACTAGATGATCTCTAGAGGTGCCTTCCAATTCTAAAGATTCTGTGATTCTGAGCATGATACAGACAATAAAACAATGAGATAGCCAAATTGCAAATAGTACGTGCCACAAAGACATACTACTTACTGAGAGATGAGCTATGTGTGTAAAATAGGCTTTTATTTGCAGAAGACCCCAAAGTAATCCCCATAGACTTAACTGTTTACATTATGAGAGGGACTCTTACTTCAGACCTAGGAGAAAGTGGCACAGGCAAGTTGAACATGAGGCATGTTTCTGAAACAATCAAAGTAAGTAATTTAGCAGATACAAGTAATGAGGGAGGTAAAAAACAGATAGCAACCAAAAATAAAATTGGTCTCATGAAGTAAACTTCTATTGATAGGATATATTTTTTCTACTGTACATTTGTGATATCTTTTCAATGAAGAAAGGTTTTCTAGAGGTCGCAGGGATCTGGACATTGGAGACACACCTCGTACACGAGAGTGCATGTGACACTCTCTGCTCAGATAACAGGCTGCAAAATTGAAATTATTCAGCTCCAGGTGAAAATGGTATGTATATTGTCTTCAAATGGCAACTCACAAAGCAATGATTCAGCAGAACCACTAAAAGAAGCTACTAGAAATTGAACTTGAAAGCAACAGAATCTGTAAGAGATCCCTCATAGGCATGTGAGCCCATAAAATACTGTCCCAGAGACTGAATAACTCTTGCAGCCCATGCAAAACTTGGAGAAACAAGCCTTGTCTGCCCACCATAAGGGAAAATTTGCTGAAATCTATGCAGGTAGAGCAGCAGTTCAGATAATCAAATGAATAAGCAGTCAATATTCTTATTTATTGGACATCATGCTGCAACAAGCAGCAACAAAAGAATAGTTCTAGTCTAAACCAGCAAATAGTCTTGTAAAGTAGTGGTAAAATGAAACACAGCTGATAAAGTAGGGAATCACAGTAACTCTGTAACAAAGACCTCACTGCAAGATTGGCATCTTAGTGCTTAAGATTAAGATTTAGAAAGCTAATTGATCAAATAACCTGATAAGGACATGTTGATAATGTCAGCGATAAATTAACTTCATGTATAAGAACTGGAAAAAGACAAAAAAAATAAACTTCATGTATAAGAGCTGGAAAAAGACTTAAAACTATGGTGTGGTGTCACGTAGATTGTCCTCTCTCTCTTCCCAGTTTTCGCCTCCAATGCCAAACAACTCACTGCTGAAATTGGTACACATGTTTCTAAAGAAAGCCTTAATTAAGACAAACTACCCTTTTAAAAAAATGAGTGCTTGCCTGGTTGCATCTTGCTTGGCTTGTACCCTACATGACTGATCTTTGGACTGCCACCTCTTTCATGTACACACTCTAATCTAACAGCTAAACTTATTCTCTGGTATCCACACTGTTTTTTCAGAGGGTTATGGCTTAATTTATAATACTTTATTAAATTTCTATGTTTAATCAAGTTGTTCTTTTGATCATTTAAATCCATGTTAAAAAAAGAAAAAAGGAATGGAAGAAAAGGAAAGAAAGAAAGAAAAACCAAAATAGCAGACACTGATAAACATGAGTTAGAGGAGGGGGAAGCTTTTATACTGTCACCATGAATAATAGAAAGCCAGAGTGCCTGCACATTTCATAAATGTTCTTTCAGTAGATTTTCTAAACTGCAACCATATGCTTGCAGTGCAGAGATATCACAGGGAGTACTGTCCTACTTATTACAGCAAAAACAGTGGGTTTTAGCTCTTCTCAGTTAGGCAGCAATGTAATGTAGTTAAATCAGCAAAGCATTCCCAAGAATATAAAATCCGTGTAAAATTAAATGGTTGCATCATTCTCTTGCTCCTCTGATGTATCTTTTCCCTAGTAACAGGGACCCAGAAAGGTTCCCATGGAGAATAGGGGGGGAACTGAGATGATTTCAGGTAACAGAGGAAAAAAATGGATTTTTTATTGCTGGATGTTTGTTTGTTTGTTTGAAGATGATCATGAGAGAAATAATTAGTGAAGAAAGACTACGGGATTTCAAACACTTAAAATAATGATGAAAGGGTCGTGTGCAAAGCAAGTCAGCAGATTATTTTAGGACAGTATGATGACAGATGTTTCTGCTTTATTATATACACGAGGCAAACCTGTTGGCCTGTGAAATGCCCCTTTTGTATTTCTAGCATTGAGTCTCAGCAATTACAGTGTGATACTAGAGCATATGGCAATGTAATTGAAGGTGTGGCAAGAAATTAGAGTTAGGTGCTTAGGGCCGTATGTTCCCCTGCAGCAAGCAGAGCGAAGGGGAGCAGATGGGCATAGGCTGAAGTGAGGCACCAAGGGCTTGCATAGTCCACCCAGAAAAAGGTTGTTCAGGGTGCCTCAAAGGGGCAGTTTTGCCTCGGAATGTCTCACTCAAATTTCAAGGTGTGTTAGTGCTGGACAGGAGAGTCCTACCTTAATTGGAACAAGTACGTGCTGTGCTGCAGGCTGTTCTTGGAGGCTGCCTCAGTGTGACGAAGGTTGGAGCGAGGACAGTGCCCAGGGGAGCACATGCCACGGGCAGATGCCGCTGGGTGTCAGGCTGGTGTGAGGTGGGGTTTCCAGCTACCCCTCAGGTTTCTGATGGTTTATGTGTTTTCTACCATTATGTCAGAAGATGTTAGACACTTGCTTAGCTGAAAATGCTTGCGAGGCTTATTTGGTAGCATTTGGAAACCCAGATAAACCATGGCTCATGGCTGGTAACTATTATGCCCCTTCTTCTCTGTCCTTCTTTCCAAAGTGGAACTAAAGACTGCTTTCCAGCAAGAGTGGCAGAAACTTGCATCAGCTATCGGCTAAACTACTGGCTAATCAGTTTGTCATTTCCTATGGAAAAGATAAGTCATAATTATTATATAATTTGGTTTCAGAATGAGAATAAGAAAGTATTAAAAATAATTCTATGACGTCCATCCCTCCAAGCACCGTTTTTACTTGTAAGTACTGAATATATGAGCAATAAATCAAATTTTAGTCAGCAATTGATTTTAGATCATTATCTCTATCTAGTATCACTTAGTATCTGTGTCTCCAGAAAATCAATAGCACAATAACTATCTTTAGCATATGATTTACTATCATACATGCTATGTATAGAATCCTGTATTAACTATTCATTACTTTGATAAACTAACATCATAAACAGTGCCTGCTGCTTTTCTTTCTGTGCTGAGAAATAAACAATTTTTTTAAAGATTTTTTTTATTATTTCAGTGAAGAAAATGAAAGTGATCTAGATTTGATTCTGGGTGTCAATACTATCCTGTATTATGTAGCTAGTGAAATCAACAATGTTTTGCAATCAGCCAGCCTAGTAATTAGTGAGCTACGTATTAATATGATTTTTAAGAAGGCACAAGCTAAAAAATAAGAGAGTTTTAAATTCACAAACCGCCATCGAATGTCTTGTTTTCTTCACATCTCCATGATATCTTCTTCCAGCTAATATTAGACGTATGGGATACCGAAATTGTTATACTACAGCAGGGGGCAGCATGTGTGCAGTTTTCCACTCCGTAGCAGGGCTTAAGGCATTAACAATGCAATTTACTAATTAGCGCAGCGTCTTGCTGGTTGCAGATTGCTGTGTAGACGCTGCTGCTATCACAACAGGCTCAGAAGTGCCCGTTCTCTGGCTGATCTGTAGCACTTGGCATAGATACAGAATATCAGCAAAGTATCAAGGAGAGAGACGGGAAAAAAAAAAATCATTATTCAGAAAGATTAAGGTATGTAGTGTAGGTTAAGACCTCATTTTTTAATCAGTCCTCAGCCATTAGTGCACAAGCGCTTCAGACACTAAACATCAGATTACTTCCCATCTCCTTGATGTGCTGCAGACACGAGGCTGACACAGTGATAAAATGACACCGTTCTCTGCCTGCAAAGCTATTCCAGCGGCTTTATGTTGTGCAGCCAAATGCACAATGTGGAGCCAAAATGCTCACTCTGAAATCAGTCTCGCTGAAGACTGCCGCACAATTAAGGCACTGTATCTGAAGACGTGCTTTCCTACTAGACAGCGCTGGCAATTGGGAGGATATATCTTTAGTAGTGGTCCCCCAAAGGTCAAGCGCGAATATGATTATAGCAAAAGCCTTTTGTTTATAGTTGTGCCTCTAAGATCGATATAATTGTTATGAAAGTGTGCTGGGAATGAGGAGGGCTTTCGCAGTACTTTGCATAATTGATTCCACAGTTGATTTAAGGTGCACTGATCCTTACTCCTCTGTTTTTAAACTCAGGGCCATAAATGAGAAGATTCCAGGTAATGCTGAAGAATCTATTTTAGCACATCATTTCTTAACCTTGCTAAGTAGACTATTTTGTCCTTATTACAGTGTAAATTAAAGAGAGCAGAAGGAAAATTGATTAATTTCCTTTAAAGCAGTAGAGCAGAATTAATGATATCATAGCTTTCTGATGAGGATGGCCAGTTTTTTAACCATACAGAAAAATAGAGCTATCTGCTAATCAATTACACCTGGATTAGGAGGAAATACTAGCAATTAATGACCGTGTAGCATTGAAATCAATGAGGCTTGTCAAAAGAAATTATGAGGCCCATAACATTTCCACTGTTCAGCTACTGTAACCTCAACATATTTAGTGGGGGGGAAAAAAAAAAAAAAAAAAAAAAAGCCCTTACAGAAAAACAAGGAGGCTAAAAATGCATGCAATGCATGCTAAAAAAAAAAAATCAGAATATCCAGACAGGAGAATATCCCCAAGCCTCCTAGAACTCCATATGATAAAATTAATTAAGAAATTAACTTCTGACTAATCACAATACTGTGTTAGGGGGGAGAATTTTTTTTTCCTTTTGATTAATTAATTGTCTTGAAAGTGGGTCACACTTTTCACACGTTTTTCATAATATGAAATATGAAGATTTTCAAGGTTTCAACCTGAAATCAGGTGAACCTCAGCAGTCTTGCTTTGAGAGGCTGGGTTTATTTGAACTTGAGACTCAAAGTGAAAACTGAGAGTGTGAGTCACTATGAAAAGAAAAACGAAAAAGAAAAAAAAAAAGGTAAATCCTACAAAGGCAAATTTTGAGTTTTAGTGAGATCTAATAAAAGAAAATAAAATAAAAAAAAAATTACAGTAAGCAGTTATCTTCCCGCTGAGATATCTCAAAATCAGTCTAATTTCAGGGAGCAAGTAATGATGGGAGAGGGTTGGCTCATATTGCTATTTATTCCAATGATCAGCACTTTTGGGAGAAAAAAAAACAAAAAAAAAAAAAAAAAGAAAGCCTTCCTTCACAGTTATTATCTACCTAAATATGGATTTCTTCCCTAGAAAACATAGATTGCATTTGTGAGAAACCAGCGTAGGTTTTCCAAGGTGAAGATGTATGGATTTTAATGTACCAGTGTGACAATTCTGAGGAGCATATACTCAAAATGGCTGAAGTACATACAAACTCTTCTGCCAGTATGGTATTTAACAAGAGATCCTCAATGAGCTTCATAGTCCTACCTAATAGGACATTAAGAAATCAGATATTGCACACATATACACACATATATATATGCATGGGTATATGTATAAATGTATACATATAAATGTATATACACACATATGTATGTATATAAATGTATATATATAAATGTATATACACACACATATGTATGTGTGTATTTATATACATACATACACTAAGGGAACACTAAAAATGGGAGCATAAAGCTCCCATAAAGGTCAGATATACAGAAGGTCAGATATACAGAAGATGAAGAGTTACAAATACTTGAGCTAAAAGCCATGGCAAAGCAAGGTAGGAAGCTGTGGAAGCAGATATGAGATCCTGAACAGATTCATGGGCTTTTCTTTGGTCTAACATTTAGTTACTGTCCTGTAGGCTTCATCAGTGTCAGACTCCAGCTTTGCTAGCAGCAGTGAGCACAGGTGCTGCACACCCTGTATGCAGGGTTGGGTTGGTGCAAATTGATGAAGAAATGGTACTACGATAAAGCAACTCTGCTGCTGATACCTTGCGTCAATAAAAGTCCCTAGAAAAGTACTTAAACTGTTTATAAGATATCTCCATATAGCTCAGTGCTTGCAACACTTACTGCTCATGTGTACATAGGACACAGATTGTTCTACCATCCCTTTAACTGTGACATTTTTAAAACTAATTTTCAATAGGAAAGTAAATTATAGCAACATATTATGTTATTTATTTTCAAAAAAAAAGGAGAAAAAATACAAAAAGAAAGCAGAAATAAAAGAATAAGATCGATTCCTTCCTCAAGAAATATTTTCTCTGGTCTTGCATAGCCATCAATATGTTACCTTGGTCTTATTTTAAAAAAAAAAAACTTGAGAGGAAAAATAAATTTAGCAAATTCAGAAAATGCAAAGGGTAAAGATTGACTTTTATACGGTCAGCAACAGAAGGTCTGTATATGTGTGGCCAGGAGTAGCTGGCATATTCAGTATGTATCAACACTAAGAAACCTTTTCCAAAACTTCCATTAGGTGAAAGAAAATGCAACTCACACAGTTCCTAAATAGAAGAGATAAAGTGCCATGGATTTTTATCTCAGGTTTCATCTCTTATTGCTAAAAAAATCCATGGATCCATACATACTTCCAGTATGTTTTTTCAATTTGAAATAGCTATTAAAAATGTGTATATATATCTTTAATCAAAAACAAACAAACAAAAATTGTGGCTATTTTGTTATTTCATTTCATAACTTTTTTAATTCTGCATGTACACAAACATCCAATCCAGAGGAATCATGTGGCGTGGTTTTTGGCTAAAAATCTCCACTCAGTACTTCTCAGGGAAAATAAGGGAAGAGCAAGCTTTGTTATTTCAATCTCTTGAGGGTAGTTTTTAACTCTGAATTCTCTCTAGCTATTCAGCAACCCCAATTAACCATACTTCAGTTTAGCAAGCCTCAGGGTTAACCAAAGGTCAGTTAGAACCTTCAGCATCAATGAGCACTGTTCACTGGGGCTTTAGCTCAACATGTTTTCTTTACAAGTTCTTAAATCTTTGGGAAACAAAATATTATTTTCATTAATGGAAAGGATTTTTCTTGCATCATCTGCTAGTCTCGAAGCCAGACGAATTCTCTCTGCTCCTCTTGCCTTTCATTATGAGATATATATATGTAAGTTTGGAAAAAAAATACTGTTCAGAACCCTCTGTATTACAAGTGAATGTTCATCTCCTGCATTATTCAAATGTGAATGTTGTTAAATGAGCAACAACTTTTAAAAATGATTTAAAATACACAAATTAATAAGTTACTGACCAGAAGAAGCACTTCTACAGACCAATTCAGCATAGACGTTCAGTGTAGATTTTGGCTCTTCTGAGACTGCAAGCCATGTGTAAGATCCTACTTACAAAATATAGTTGAAATATATTCATAAGATATTTAAGAAGTTTTGCAGTACTTTTACTTTTGCCTAGGAAAGAGAGATGCAGAAAAATGCATCTGCTGCATGAAGATACTGTTTTCCTTGCCCCTTTCCTTTCTTTTTTGTTTCTCTTGACACTTCTGTTTACTATTTTCTCACAGGTTCTCTAAGTTAGCCTGCAGGATTTCTGGCTAATGTAAAGTCCAGCATTTTAAATGGCTTATTTCTTTTTTTCCTTTTTTTTTTTTTTT